>QJPP01004848.1:0-40502 GCA_003996215.1 Jaltomata sinuosa
TTACCACTGGAATAGACTGAAGATCTAGTGGCTCCGCATCTATATCTCTCACTCTCACTAGATGACATATGTACCCTTTTGACATCATCTTCTTTGCCTTAAGATAAGAAATAAACTTACCTCTTGGTGTCCCAACATTACCTTTCCATTCAAGGACTGCCTCTTTTGGAAAATGGAAACTCACCCTCTTAGCTCGCCAATCTACCATGGCATAACATGAAGCCAACCAATCCATACCCATTATAACATCAAAATCTAGCATATCTAGCTCAACAAGGTCAGCCAATGTGTTACGGTCACAAACAGTTACTATGCAATTACGATAGACTTTTCTAGCTATAATAGACTCGCTAGTTGGCGTAAATACTTCAAATGGTTTAACCAATAATTCTGGCGTTCCTTCAAACTTTCCAGCAATCAATGGAGTTACATATGATAGTGTAGAGCCTGGATCAATTAATGCATATACATTATATGAAAAGATGGACAATGTACCTGTAACCACATCAGGTGAAACCTCCAAATTTTGTCGTTCCGCTAGAGCATATGTACGATTTTGAACTCCACTAGAACTAGCAGTTCCTCTACCACCTCTACCACGACCTGCAGGCACCTGTGGCCCTCTACCTAAAGAAGGCACCGATGATGATGATGCAGCAATCGATCCAGTAGGTTGTGCCATGCTACCCATGCCCCTTTGAGGGCAATTTCTCATCATGTGTCCCGGTGTACCACACCAAAAACAAACATTTGTTCCGAGCCGACATATACCTGGATGATTTCTTCCACATTGTTTACAAGACTGTCTAGGAGGCCTTGGTTGGGTCGCACTTCCCTGTTCTTGGTACCCTGCTACTTGTGAGCCTTGACTCTCACTCCTTTGCCCAAATTGATTAGCCCTAGACCCTTGAAACCGAGGTGGAGCGCTAGCTGTAGAGTAGGAAGATGATGGCCTAGACAGTCTATTAGAAAACCGAGGCCTAAACTCACCTTGGGATGGCGTAAACTGGCCCATAGATCTGGCCCTCTTGGCCTGCCCTCTTTTCGACTCTTGTGTCCTTCTCCTTTGCCTTTGATCCTCCATCTTTTGTGCAAAAGCTTGTATCCTTGCTATATCCATATCTTTGTTCAAAGCAGCAATAGTACAATCCCTAACCAGGAATGAACCCCAATCTATCCACGTAACGATGAACTCTATCCCCCATAGTAGCTACTACATTAGGAGCATACCTGGCCAAAGAATTAAACTTGAGACTATACTCTCTCACGCTCATATTCCCTTGGTGAAGATTTAAGAACTGAGTTGCACGGGCCTCCCGAATCTCCAATGGCAGATAATGGTCAAGGAATGCCTTTTTAAACTCTTTCCATTTAGCTGAAGTTGTATTTATACCCCTAGATTGTTTCCAAGCTTCGTACCACAATATAGCCACACCTTTTAATCTATATGTTGCCAACTCAACTGCTTCCTTACCAGATACATGCATAATATCTAAGGTCCTTTGGATTTGATCAATAAAGTCTTGCGGATCTTCATTAGGATCTGACCCGGTGGATGATGGAGGGTCCAAATTAAGGAAATCACGTATCCGCACACTAGCTTCCCTATTTGCACCACTAGTACCTGTTTGCCCTTGTCCTTGACCAGCAAGTATACGAGTCAACAATTGGACTGCATTCTTTAAATCTTGGTCAGTAGCATTAACCGGTGGTTCTTGGGGTGCTGCTGCCCTCCTTAGCTCTTCTGGAGACGGAGGAGTGGAGGAAGTCCGTGATGAAGACAGTTGAGCCTCACTTTGATTAGCTCGTCTAGGTGGTGATTTGCTGGTCCCTTCTCCAGTAGCCACATCTACTTGCTTACCAGTACTCTTACTTTTCCTAGTAACTGGCATTTTTGCTATAATAAAAACAATTTAAAGGTTAGATACGATAAACCTATAACATTGGCTCTATTGCACGATCTAAGAGATGAAGAAAAAGAGACAACTCCTAAATGTCCCGTAGCCTCCTGTTTATAGATGTGGTGCACAACACACCCATAAGCAAGACTCTACATAGACACGGCTTTGTAGACTCCCTAGGATGACCTGCTCTGATACCACTTTTGTCACGCCTAAAATTCCATTTAGACGGACAGGCACTCGATGCCCTAAAGGACCGAGAGAACCAACTTATAACCTGTGATTCATCATGCATATAACTATGACAATTAAGAAGCTTTGACTATAGATAAGTTGCCTGAATAACAAGACCAACATAGATAGGCCCAAAACTTATGTACACGATCTGGCCATTGAGGCCTCAACTGTTAAGAGCAAAGACATAACTAAGTTTTACTTTACCATTGGTCTACAAAGCCTCTACAAGATAGACAAACTTAGTTTAGGTCGGGACAGGGCCCCGCCTTACCCTTAACTATACAATACTCAAAATATATACCAAAGACTCAGTAAAGCCCCGAATCAACCTGGAGCTCACCAATAGCAGCCGAGTGTCCTGTGCTTCTACTGGGGAGGTCTACTAGCCAGAGTACATGTGCCTGCGGCATGAAATGCAGCGTCCCCATGAGGGACGTCAGTACGAGAGAATGTACTGAATATGTAAGGCATAAAGTAACCCATATGTAAACAAGAGCTCAAATAGAATCAGGTATCAGTGCCTAAACATGTAAATAAGAACAGAAGATCACATTTGCTTACACTTGTGAAATCATGTATATTACGTTCTTTGGTTACTCTTCTTTGCTTTATGATCATTGTAAGGCATGTAATACACGTGACCAACTGATCAGTGGTAGAAGAGGAGTCCCATGCTAGGCAATTTAACCCCTGGGATGCTGCCCTCATAAATATACAAATTGGGATCGACCCATGCTAGGTTTTCGCCCCTAGGCTGCCACCCATAAGTACACAAATAGGGATCGACCCATGCTAGGCTTTCACCCCTGGGCTGCCACCCACACATATACAGATTACTTCATTTAGTTTCTTTAATCTTTGAGATTGTTACATTGGTGGTTGAAACCTTTATTAAGCTCAAAATAATGGACCAGTAGTAGAAGACATGTGAACATGCACTTAAGGCAGTAACAATAATATAAGGAGCAAACGTAACATCAACGTACTATTTAGGAGCTTATATGATACACTGAACCTCATTTGGCTTAGAGAATAACTCACAAAGCTTGTTGTTGAAAGTACCTTTACTAGGAAACCCACTTCGTTGGTAACAACACAAATATAAGAGTTCATGCCAAGGAATATGAAACTGAGAAACCTTACATACCTTGTTGTGTAACTCGGATATTACAACGAATTAAGCTTCCCCTTTCAGATTATTTATCTACAATGAAATACGTGGCAAAACTAGTATTAGTAGCTAGTTAACCAATTTGGGCTACTTGATCCCACTAAATCAGTAACTAGGCAGTAAGCTCGTAATTGATCAAACCAAGAGTGTTCCTTTCACCTCTTCTCCTCTAAACATATCTACATACTGTACGACCTTCTCATAAGGTCCCTTGAAGCTCTTTCGACTTCACAACATATACCAAACAACATACAAAGGTGTGCAGGCAGCAAGTTAACATAACACCCAATTAAGTGGTGTATTACCACACCCTCCTTCCATACTTCAATACAACTTCACACACCCTTTTACAAGTTCCACCAAGCTGTCCCAAATATATACACATAAAATCGCTCCTAAAACAATCCCAAACATCCTTCAACATAATAAGAAAGTATTTTTAACTCAAGGATTCCAATCACTACCCCATGGTTCTTGACACAAACACATACAGAATTCTTCATCAAACTTGCATATAAAAAGGGGTAAAAATGGGCAGTAACTTTACCTTAAATTCTGAAAATCTGTCCTCCCAACTTGTACTTCTTCAAGAGCTTGAACTCCCCTTCAACATAGCTTGAAAAGAGGGAGAATACTTAAGAACCCTAATGGTATTTTATTGCTGCTATGTGAAGCTAAGAGAGAGAGAAAGAAAGAACTTCTAAAATCTATTTTTTTTCAAGTTAAAATGAGTGAAATGAGCTGGTCTTAACCCCTTTAAAGGGGGGCTTCTTTGGCCGACTTTCCTTGCTCATTTTGAGCCACAAAATGTCAAGAAGGTGATACACCTACTTTGCCATTTTACATGGGCTTTGTTGGACTTAACCTTATTGGGCCTTGGCTGCCAATTCTTTCCCTTTCTTTCACTTCTTTGGGCCAGAATTTATTCAAGTGGGTGATGGGTGTACTTGGCCCTCTAAGCTAGTCAAAATAGTCTTAGTAGGTGATGCACCTACCTAGTTCTTTAGGCTGGTCAATAAGTCAAAGTAGGTGATGCACCTACTTGTCACCTACTAGCTTAGTTAAGTCAAGCAAGCAGCTCACTTATTTTATTCTATTTTCTAATTTCTAATCCCTTTTGCTTTAACTTAAAACTTCACCCTAAATATTTACTCAAATACAACCTTACCATCTCGAGTTTAAATACTTTTGTCGAGGTTAACTTGGCCGTTTACGTGCTGAACTGAATAGGGCATTACAACACCTCCCAATACACATTAAACTATCACTGCTCATATAAGAAACTCGGTCCCTCACCTATACAACAAGGCTATATCAAGTGATATATGAATAGGACTAGTATATGCAGAATACGGGATGTTACAGGGATAGTAAAGCACACACCAGCGGCCGGACCAAGGCGTGTGGTGAAATTCACCTAGTTGCTGGACCAAGGAATTAGGTGAACCTAACTTACCAATTTTGCATGCTAAGCACTAAACTGGTTTACCAAGTACAATGCCTTACTAAGTTATGATCTCATGGGGAACACTACCCTAGTCATCTCATCCATTGGTTACAACTCTCGAAATTAGCAATTGTTACTTGTTTACTTTTGATTTACAAACTTTACTTGTCACTTTAACCCCCCCCCCCTTGCGGGAAATAAATGACTAAAAGCATGAGTAAACACTGATCGACCCTAGTCCTACCATATTCCCTGTGGGATCGACCCCAACCTTTAGTTGGGTTTTATATTTGAACAGTGACCGCTTGAGATTCTTTTAGAGGTGTAATTTGGGCGCATCACATACCCTAGGCTTACCATGTTTACACACTAGATGCTCTCCTCTTCTCAAGAGATAAGAAAAATTTACATTTTCCCCAATTTCTCTTCATCACTATCCGATGGTTCTTCTTTATTAAGCTCATCTTTCTTTATTTTCTCCTCGCACTCCTCATTATCATCCATATAATATCCACTAAGTAAAGCCACAATTAGTATTATATTCAGACACTCACTTGCAATGTGACCTCTACATTTACATCTATAGCATTGAATGGTAGAAGGACAAGGAAGGTTAGGTTTAACAAGATTACCTCCCTTAGATTTATCATCCCCTTTCACCATGTAGTTGGCTTTAGCTTGAGTATCTTGACCACTAGCTTTGGGTGTTCTTGGATAGATTAAGACTTCCACTCATCTTCACTCTTTCTCCATGATGAAGTTGAGGTACTCTTGGCCGTGGATGCTTTCTCTTCTTTCAAGTCAATCTCTACCGTTGTGGCATCATTATAAGCTTCTTCTAAGCTTACATAGTGTTGAAGCCTCATGGGCTTGGCAATGTCTTGCCTTAAGTTGGCCACAAATTGTACCACTATGTTTACTGTAGGCTCTTCAAGCTTGGACTTCATTCTCAAACTTTCAGACTCATCATAATACTCCTCAACACTTTTAGTACCTTGTCAAAGCATGTATACCTTCTTGAGAACTTTTTGACTATAAGTAGGTGTTACATACCTCAACTCCATTAGAGCTAGCCACTCTTGCAACATAGGCAAGTCATGAAAAAGATCTCAGGATCATTTTCTCACCTTGGACTCCCACCATGTGGATGCATATCCCACCAATTGAGTAATGGCATATTTGTCTTTCAAGGCATCCAAAATGTTGTTGGTGAGGAAGATCCTTTCACTTTGTTACCTCTACTCAATGAAATCTTCCGGATCACTACTTCCTTTGAACTTTGGAAGACTAACCTTGATGGTATTAAATCCCCTTTCTTGATCACCACGATCCCCTTGACAATTACCATGTCTATCATCATCATAGAAACTGCCATATATATCACCTCCGTTACCATAATGGTCACCATTTTGATCATCATACAATTCACCTCGATCTCCATTCCCTTGACATCTTGCACCTTGGTTTGACCATATCCTCAGAGTTGCATTTTATCTCTTGGTGGATTATAACCTTGTTGACCCCCCATATTAAGGCGCATCCCAATACCTATTAGAATTTGCTTCCTCATATATCTCTTCATAGAGTAAGTTGTGGTATTATCTATCTTGGTAAGGCTCTTGGTTTAGATAATATTGTACATACAAGGAAGCATGTTATGTATTTCATAGTGGAGTTAGGTTTTGGTTTGTTACAAAAGGGCATTCCTCTGGTAGTGGGTGATTTGGATGAGTAGATTTTGTCTAACATTGTTCGGAAAGTTAGACATTGGGAAAAGTGGTTGTTGGATTTATGGAGTGGGGTTTTGATTGACTAAAGTGTTGCATTGTCTATCCCCAAACTCGGGGGAACAACTTGCAACTAACGCCAAAACTTAAGCCAAAGCTGATCCAGTTGAACTATTTGCTAATGACGCATAGCAGCCACACACAAAAGAAAATAAACAAGTATATATTGGCTTAAAAATCAGCCCTCAGCTAGCAAGTCCCCCATCAACAGCTCTAGAAGAAAACAACTACTCCCAACAGTTCATATAAAGCAATAAGCAGGTAGCACATAATCCTGTTTGGGCCATTGAGACCACCATGATATCCAGAAAAGCATAAATGTTGTCTTGACCATCGAGACCACCATGATATCTATACAAAAATTGAAAACATGTATATACAATTTAAACTAGGCCAATGACCCACTAAACTGCCAACACATCAACAACAAGGCCCAACTAGCTAACAAGCTACAACTAATAAATATACAGGGCAAAAATGGCCACCATAGTAGTTATACAACCCAACTGACTAGTCTGCAAGCCTTTATGAATAAAAATACTTGGTGGGATAGGGCCCCAACCTACCCAAAAACTATAAATAGAAAATAAGCAAACCTTTGAGACTCCTGCCTTGTAGTTTGCCCAGCCCAATGGCACGATAATATAATGTAACTACTGCCTTGTAGGTATAATTTTCCCATCCCATAGGTACAGTTTGCTTGTCCAAAAGGCATGGTAATATAATGTAACTGCTACCCTATAGGTACAGCCTGCCCGTCTTATAGGTACAGTCTACTCGACCTGAAAGCACGGTAATAGAAACTAGAGTGCAAACTCTAAAACCCTGTAGTGTCAGTGTGTGATGAGGCCAAAATAAGTTCATAGGGGGCAGGCAGTAAGACAATAAACACAACACAATAGTTTCATTCAATCACAGGTGACCTCAATATAATAATTGTAACACCCCAGGATTTGAACCAACTACTTGACTGTACTCAGCAGAAAAATTTTAGAAAAATTTAAGTTTCCAGAAACCACAGACAAGATCACGGACAGTTGTTTGGAACAATGGTCCATCCAGTCATTTATGATTCCTTTTAATTGGAGAACCCTCAGCCTAAGTCCAAGAACCATGAGTCAGATCACAGACCTTAATTTAGAACCACGGTCCGTCCTATGAACTCGTGGTCCCCTTTTCAGAGGACCCTCAGTTCAGGATCCAGGAACTATGAGTCAGATCACAAACCATAGTTTAGAACCACGGTCTGCCCTGTGAACTCATGGTCCCCTTTTTAGAGGACCCTCAGTTTAGGGTCCAAGGACCACGAGTTAGATCATGGACCATAGTTTAGAACCATGGTCCGTCTTGTGAACTCGTGGTCTATTTTCAGAGGACTCTCAATTTAGGGTCCAGGAACCACGAGTCAGATCACGGACCATAGTTCAGATCCACAGTCAATCCTGTGACTCGTGGAATCATGATATTAGAGAACCCCCAAAACTCAAGGATAGAACCACGACTCAGTCGATGGTCCATCATTCAGAACTATGGTCTGTCGACAAATCTGTGGTACCTGAGTCACACATTTCAGCAGTCCTCTTTTAAAATTCCCATGGGTATTCCGAACTTTTCCTATCTCCTTTAAGGCTTAAGATACGTTGATTTTCTTAGTCTAAGCCTAGTTAATAATTCATAAACTACCTAAATTTCTCTTTCACCTAAAAATCATTCGACACTTAGAAAAAAATAGGGAAAAGAAGCGACAGTTCCTCTTAAGAACAAGCAGAAGGGTTTTCTCAAGGTCAGGCTTCAAATCCTAGGACTTCCTCCATAGATTCTCTTCCAGGTATGTGGGATTTCATCAATGGGTCCCTTTCACCCATTGAGTCCCTAGATTCAGTCTAGTTCATCAGTTCTCAATTAGTTCTTTAGACTTAGGGTTCCTAAACTTTATGAAATCATTTCAAATTAGATTATTGCTTATATAATACTTATTACATGTTTTCTTGGGAATCTAGGGTAGCCCTATGTACAGAGTTCAGTCACCCTAGCTTGTGTTAATTCTAGTACTCATGATCTACACTTGCTAGTCATATGATTCAGTCAGTTATGCTTTAGAATTAGAATGATATCAATTTCTAGTGATTTATAGTGTATTCTTAAATCATATCAGTATTGAGCTATTCAGTGTTTTAGTTGCATTTATTGGTTTACATTTAGTTGGGAGTAGACTTAGTACCAAGAGGATGAATGGATGAAGGCTCTGCTGTCAGTTTAGGCCGAGACCTTTAGTAGCAGTACCTAAGTCCCTGAACTATGGCACCACCATAGGCATGAAAGGGGTCAGGTGTCAGGTTAGGCTGGTCACCCTTGTACCTTGTGAACATCAGTTTAGTGGATCCACGTCAGACTTGTTCGTACCCTTGGCAAGGTATGAACACCCTTCCATCTAGGGTTAGAGGTCAGTCCCACTGTTAGCTCAGCTTAGGGTATGTCGGTTAATATTAACTCCCACAGTCAGACTCAGTATTACATTAACCTTGTATTCAGTTATTCAGTACAGCTTAGCACGTTATGATATTCATGTTCAGTTACTTGGTCATTGCATTCAGATACCCTTCAGTTCATGCTTCACTATATATTTCAATGTCAGTATCCATGTTTTACAGCTTTAGTTATATATCCTGCATGCTCATTACATCCGAAGTACTGATGCATACTTTTGTGCTACACTGTTTTATGACATAGGTTAGGCGCTCACCATCCAGACTGCGCTTAGTACGATTTCCCAGTCCCTACTCAGCAACACCAGTGGTGAGTCCTCATAGTCCAAGGACTATAGTTATGTTTATTCTTTCAGCATTATATTCTAGTTTTCAGACTTTTATAGCTAGTTGTGGGCTTATCCCAGCAACTCACTTCAGTTAGAGGCTTACAGACATAGAACTTGAATTAGTTATTGAGTTGCTAGTGTTACTTTTCAGACTCATTATGTTCTTGCTTATATTATATATTTAGATATGTTTGGACTTCTTTTCCAACTTATAAATTTTATTAGTTCAGTTTTTCGCATAGTTCATATGTCATCAGAATTTGTCTTGATATGCCAGGCCATGGGTTAGTTTTGGGTCACTTAAGACACTAAGCACCATGTTACGTCTAGGGGATAGCCTCGGGGTATGACAAACTTGCTATCAGAGCATCAGGTTCAAGTGTCCTAGGGTGTCTGAAAGTTGCGTCGAATAGAGTCTTCTTCATGGGTGTGAAGTGTGCCACGCTTATGGGGGAGAAGCTATAAGATGTCATTAGGAAAAAACATCACTTCATTATTTTCCATCTTGTGCTATAGAGTATAAATTCTATTTAATCTCCTACTAACCTCGTGCTCTACACATTTCAGAAAATGCCTCCCAGAAGGGAGAATGCAAGGAATAAGCCGGCACCAGCAGCTCTGGCAGACCCCTTGAATGAGCAAGTCTCACATGCTAAATTCAGGGCTACATTTCAAGTGCTTGGTCAGGACATGACCACTTAGGTCAACCAACAGGCTATGGCACCAGCTCCACCTCAGACCATCACTAATGCAGAAAGGATTCAAGATGTCAGTCGGATGAACCCTCCAGAGTTTCATGGGTCCAAGTTCAAAGAGGATCCACAGGAATTTCTTGACAACATTCAAAAGGTGATAGAAATTATGGGTGTCACTCAGGTCGAGAGTGCAGACTTAGCCTCTTACCAGCTGAAAGGAGAAGGAGTCTCATTGTGCTAATGTAGGTCCAGTGGATTAGAACCATATCAAGACCGCATTTCTAGATAGGTTTTTGCCACTTGAGCTCAGGGAAGCCAAGGTCCAAGAGTTCATCAACTTGAAGTAGAATGATATGAGTGTGAAGGAGTACGCACTCAAGTTTACTCAGTTGTCTAAGTGTGCTCCGACAATGGTAGCTGACTCCAGGGCCTGTATGAGTAAGTTCGTATCTAGTGTGTCCAATGATGTGGTCAAGGAGTGCAAGACTACTATGCTAGTTAAAGAGATGGATATTTCCAGGTTGGTGACATATGCCCAATAAATCAAGGAGGAAAAGATCAAGGAAAGGGGAGGAGACAATAAAAGTGCTAGAACATGTGAATTTAACTACTCTCAGCAGAGGTCAGATGGTGGTTACCGCTCTCAGTTCTGTCATAAATTTTAATTTGTAGCCTCATCTTCTGCCAGTTCTCTAGTACTTAAGTCCAGGAAAGCTAGACGGGATAGGGAGCCAGGCTGTAAGTCCTAATGTACAGTCACTAGCGGGCGCACTCATCTAGTTTGCAAGAAGTGTGGTAGGAACCACCTATATGAGTGTATGGCTGGCAGTGGAAATTGTTTTGGTTGTGGAGATCCAGGCCACATGATGAGGGATTGTCCATAAGCTTCTCAGAAGGGAAAGGATGCTCGCCCACAGAATCAGGCTAGTTCTACAATAGCTCTAGTAGGTTGCCCCACTCAGTAGGGTGCCTCATCTGGTATCGGTGGTAGTTAGCGCAAGAACAAGCTCTATGCTCTTTAGACTCGATATGACCAGGAGGATTCTCCCGATGTGGTTAAATTACAAGTCTTCCTTTTGGATGTTTATGCATTTTTAGACCCAGGGGCTACATTTTGTTTTGTAACTCCTTACATATCAGTAAATTTTGATGTCAATCCAAAAATCTTCCTAGAACCTTTCTTAGTCTCTACTCTAGTTGGTGATCCATTTATAGCTAGATGGATGTACAGAAATTGCCATGTCACAATTTCCCAGAAAGTCACCTCAGTCAATCTCGTCGAGTTAGAAATGACTGACTTTGATATTATTCTAGGTGTGGATTAGTTACATTCCTATTATGCCTCAGTTGATTGTAGAACTAGGATCGTTCGGTTCCAGTTTCTAAAGGAGCCTGTCTTAGAGTGGAAGGATAATACCTCAGTACCTGTAGGTAGATTCATCTCTTACCTTAAGGCCAGAATAATGATTTCCAAAGTGTATATATATCATCTTGTTCGGGTGAAGGATTCAAACTCTGAAACCCTAACTCTTGAGTCAGTTGTAGTGGTGAAAGAGTTCCCAAAAGTGTTTCCAGAAGATCTTCTCGGAGTTTCTCACGAAAAGAAAATTGACTTCAGAATAGTTCTCCTTCTAGATACCTAGCCTATCTCAATTCCTCCTTACAAAATGGCTCTAGTGGAGCTTAAGGAATTGAAAGAATAATTGAAAGACCTTCTAGATAAGGTCTTCATCAGACCCAGTATCTCTCCATAGGGTGCTCCTGTGCTTTTCATGCGTAAGAAAGATGGTTCTCTTAGGATGTGCATCGACTACCATCAGTTGAACAGAGTCACAATCAAGAATAAGTATCCCATCCCTAAGATTGATGACTTGTTTGACCAGCTTCAGGGTGCGAGTTATATTTCTAAGATAGACCTCAGATCTAGCTATCATCAGCTTAGAGTTAGAAATTATGACATTCCAAAGATAGCCTTCAGAACTCGGTATGGTCACTATCAATTTGTAGTTATGTCTTTTGGACTAACTAATGCTCCTGCAACTTTCATGGATTTGATGAACAGAGTGTTCAGGTAATATATAGACTTGTTCATCATTGTCTTCATCGATGATATACTCATACACTCTCAGAGTGAGGAAGAGCATGCAGACCATTTGAGAGTGGTGTTGCAAACTTTCAAAGATCGCCAGTTATTCACCAAGTTCAGTAAGTGTGAATTCTGGTTGAAATCAGTTGCTTTTCTTGGTCATGTGATATCTAGTGAGGGAATCCGAGTTGATTCCCAAAAGATTGAGGCAGTAAAATACTGGCCTAGACCCACCTTTCTGATAGACATTAGAAGCTTCTTGGGTTTGGCCAGTTACTACAGGAGGTTTTTTGAAGGATTTTCATCCATAGCTGCCCAATTGACCAAGTTGACTCATAAAAAGGTCAAGTTTCAGTGGTCAGATTAGTGTGAGAAGAGTTTTCTAGAGTTGAAAACCAGGTTAACTACATCTCCCATATTAATTCTACCAGAGGGTTCAGATGGCTTCGTGGTTTATTGTGATTTATCCAGAGTCAACCTGGGTTGTGTCTTGATGTAGCATGGTAAGGTCATAACTTATACATCCAGGCAGCTTAAGATTCATAAGAAGAACTACCCGATTCATGACTTTGAGATTGCAGTAGTTGTGTTCCTCCTAAAGATTGGGAGACATTACCTATATGGTATCCATGTAGATGTGTTCACAGATCATAAGAGCCTCCAGTGTGTGTTCACCCAGAAAGAGTTAAATCTTTATCAGAGAAGGTGGCTCGAGTTCCTCAAAGACTATGATATAAATGTGCTCTACCATCCGGGTAAGGCCAATGTAGTGGCCGATGCCCTCAGTAGACTGTCCATGGGTAGTGTGTCATATGTTAAGGAAGAGAGGAAAGAATTATCCAGGGATGTTCATCGGCTTGCTCACTTATGAGTTTGGCTCATGGACACGAAAAATGGTTGTATGATAGTCCAGAATGGTTCAGAATCGTCATTAGTAGCGGAGGTGAAAGAGAAACAAGACAGTGATCCCATATTGCTTCAGTTGAAAGGTGTAGTTCATCAGCAGAGGGTAGAAGTCTTCTCCCAAGGGGTAGATGGTGTGCTTAGCTACCAGGGTCATTTATGTCTACCAAATGTGGGTGAGTTGAGGTAGCAGATCCTGACAGAAGCCCATAATTTCAAATATTCTATTCATCCTGATGCCACTAATATGTACCGTGATCTACAGAAAGTCTATTGGTGGAATGTCATGAATAGGGAAATTGCATATTTTGTGGCTAAATGTCCCAACTATCAGCAGGTGAAAGTAGAACATCATAATCCAGGAGGTGTGACTCAGGATATTAGCATTCCTACATAGAAGTGGGAAGTGAACAACATGGATTTCATTATGGGTTTACCACGTACTCGTAGACAACATGACTATATTTGGGTGATAATGGACATGGTTAATAAGTCATCTCACTTCTTGGCTGTCAAGACTACAGATTCCATAGAGGATTATGCCAAACTCAACATCAGTGAGAATGTCAGGTTGCATGGGGTTTCCTTGTCTATCATCTCAGATTGGGGTGCTCAGTTTACATCTCATTTCTGGAGATCATTTAAAAAATGTCTTGGTACTCAGGTGACTATCAGGATAATATTTCATCCATAGACGGATAGTCAGGCAAAGCGAACCATTCTCACCTTACAAGACATATTTAGAGTTTGTCTAATTGATTTCAAGGGCAGTTGGGATGATCACTTACCTCTCATAGAGTTCGCCTACAATAACAACTTCCATTCCAGCATTCAAATGGCCCCATATGAGGCACTTTATGGGCACAGGTGCAGATCACCTATGACTGGTTTGAAGTAGGAGAAGCATCTTTGATTGGGAAATATTTGGTTCATGAGGCTATGGAGAAGTTCAGATCATCAGAGAAAGGTTGAAGACTGCTCAGCGTTGTCAGAAGTCCTACGCAGATGTAAGAAGAATAAACTTAAAATTTGATATCGATGATTGGTTTTCCTGAAAGTATCACCCATGAAAGGTGTGATGAGATTTGGAAAGAAGAGGAAGCTCAGTCCCCGATATATAGGTCATTACAGGATCTTAAAAAGGGTTGGTAATGTGGCTTACGAGTTAGAGTTGCCAGCAGAACTAGCAGCGGTTCACCCAGTTTTCCATATTTATTTATTAAAAAGGTATGTTGGTGATCCATCATCGATTGTTCCCTTAAAGAGTGTGGCTGTGTAGGATAGCCTCAACTTTGAGGAGGTCCCAGTCAAGATTTTTGACAATCAGGTTCGTAGGTTGATAAATAAGGATGTCGCTTCAGTGAAAGTACTTTGGAGGAATTAGTCAGTTGAGGGAGCTACTTGGGAAGAAGAAGCAGCTATGAAGTCCAAGTACCCTCATCTCTTTCCTTCTGACCCAGTTTTAGCTTGAGGTAATAGTTCCTCTCCAGTCTCTTAGTTTTCTCTTTTGAATCCCAGTCTCATCATATTCAGCATGTTCTCACATCCTTAGAACTTAATTTAGTTAGATATCAGTTACTGGGTTTCTAAGTCTACCTTTACTAGCTGACAATTGTGGCACTCTACCACGAACTCAGCTATGTCCCTCTTCATTCTCGGCCACCAATAAATCTCCTTAATATTATAATATATTTTCGTGGATCCTGGGTGAATAGAGTAATGAGAATTGTTTATCTCTTCCATTATATGTTGTCTAGCCCTGTAATATCCGAAACATATAACTGATCACTGAATTTGAGGACTCCATCTCTTTCTATATCATAGGTTAATTACTCTCGCTACTAAGCCTTGCCTTTAAGCTGCTCATAAACTGGGATCATTGTATTATCGTGCCTTCACATCCACAATTAGAGATGATAGGGTTGTGTCATAAATTATGATGCAAACATCATCAGAGTCTAATAAACTAACCCCCAAAATAGCTAGCTGATGGAGTACCCGGGCTATCTTTCACTTCACAGCTCCTAAATATGATGAACTATCCATAGACTTATTACATAGGACATATGCTACTATATTAGCCTTCCCTAAATGATATAAGATATCCACATCATAGGCTAGGCGTTGTCGCAGGTTTAACTCTTTCTATCTAAAAATATACTAAAGACTCTTATGATTTGTGTGTATACATATATATATATCAACATGAATTCCATACAAGTAATACCTCCAAATCATCATGGCCTAAATAAATGCAGTCAACTCTAAATCACTATCCGGGTAGTTCTTCTCATTCTTACTTAATTATCTAGGAGCATAAGAAATTACCTTTTTGTATTGCAAACCAGCCTAACACTTGAAGTATCATAATACATTGCGTAGCTCTCTAGACTCTTTGGTAAGACAGAATTTGTGCTGAAGTCAATATATCTTTTATCTCTTGGAAACTCTTCTCGCAGGTCATGGTCCACTAAAACTTAGCTACTTTCTGAGTCAACTTGTCAAGTGTGCTGAAAGTGAAGAAAGTCCTTCCACAAACCTTCTATACTACCCTGTTGACCCCAAAAATCTATGAACTTCTGCCAGGGTCATAGGTCTAGCCCAAGTCTTCACAGCCTCAATATTCTGTAAATGAACTAGAATACCAGCATCTGATAAAATATTGCCCAAAAAGGCTATATAATGCAACCATAACTCACACTTTGAGAGCTTAGCATACAACCTCTGATCTATGAGTACCTGAAGTGATGCTCGTATGTAGTCTCTATGCCCGGTCTCTAAATGAGATATACCAAAATATCATCAATAAACATAATGAAAACAGGTTTAAAAATTATCTTTATATTATTTTCATCAGGTCCATAAATACTGCTGGGGTGTTCTCCAATCCAAAATACATCACAAGAAACTCAAAATTTCCATATCTAGTCCAGAATGCTATCTTTAAAATATCACTCTCTTAAACTCGTACCTAGTGGTACCCTGAAAGTGAATCAATCATGGAGAAACATTGGGTATCCTACCACTGGTCAAAAAACCCATCAATCTTTGGTAGTGGATATGTGTCTTTTAAAGTTAGCTTATTCAATTTTTGGTAGTCTATACACTTTCGTAATGAGATGTCTTTTTTCTGCACAAATAATACTAGTGTACCCCATGTTGACGCACTAGGACTGATTATGCCCTTATCTAGTAAATCTTTCAGTAGTTCATTCAATTCTGTTGGTACCATTCTATATAGTGGAATTAATATTGGCTGGACATCTGGTAATGTATCAATAAAAAAATCAATATCCCATTTTAGGGAATATCTGGAAGCTTGTTTGGAAACGCATTTGGAAACTCATTAGCTACTGGAATAAACTGAAGAGTCAGTGTCTCAACATCAGTATTCTGAACTCAAATAATATGGTAAATGCAGCCTATAGTGATCATTTTCTTTGCCTTAAGATAGGAAATAGACCTGATTTTGGCATTGCCGCATTACCGTTCCACTCTCGAACTACTTCCCTTGGAAGGTGGAATCTAACAGTATTTGTTCGATAGCCATCATTGCCATAACAAGATGCCAACCAATACATGCCCATAATATTATTAAAGCCAAGAATCTATAGCTCTGTCAGGTCTGTAGAGGTCTGACAACCACCAATCTCTATCATACAATCTCGATAAACCCTCTAAAAAAGGTTTATTAAAGACTAAGATTTAGCGATGGATTAGAAATGTGGTCCCTAAAAATATACCTATAGAGATGATGTTTTCTTCTAGTCCCTAATCCACCATTTTATTTTTAGCTACTCTATGGGAAATACATATCTCGTCTCTAAATGAGAATTTCAGCGAGACTAAAATTTAGGAGTCTAAAATTTACAGGCGCGAAGTCAAAACATTTTGGAGGCTAAACATTTTCTCTCTCTCAAAGCCCTTAAATCCCTAATCAAAGAAGAATTAGGGTTGAAGCATTTTGGCAGCAAAAAATCTCGCTTGAGATTCAATCAAAGAAGCATTAGGGTTTTCAATAGAATGAGAGAAATTAGAAGCAAATGAAAGTTAGCCTCAGGTCGTTCTCGTTGGCCTAACATACATTGTAACCTAGTTTTGGTAGTTACAAACGTCTTTGTCATATCCGTGGTAAGATGCACAAAAAGTTTGAATTGTAGTTTGTGATATCGTTCTCGTTGTCCTTCGTTATTATCAGGTAATATCTAGATTTTTTTTGTTTTGTGTTTCAGATGACTCTGTTTGCTTTTCCTCTGAAGATTTGATTTTGTCTTAAAATGATGTTTGGGGCACTATTTTTCAGAATTTGTTTTGGTTTACATGACTTGTGATTCTTTTTCTTAAAATTTCATGTAAACTTGTATGACTTGATGAATTGAGGATGAGGTACAAAAATAAACACTTATGTCAGTCAATTGATTGCTTCTTAATTGGATTCACATGAATTTGTAGTATCCTTTTTTGACAAATTTATTTTGGGTACATGATTTGTGTTTTTTCCCTTTGATGGTCGACTTTTCTTCAAATTACATGTAAACTTTTATGAACTAATGAATATGATTTCTAAATAGACCAGAAGTAATAGTGTTGGGTTTAAAGATGGGGCTTTGATTATCAAGGATGATATATTTCAGAGTTTATTTTAGGATTTTGTCTGTTAGGGTTGCTATAATCATGTCTTCTCAGGACATTCTTCAAGGGCAAAAATGTTTCGTCATGGCTGTGATTGTGTTTTTTCCTATGAGGCGATGAATTGATAAAAAATTTAACCAATAGAGGCTCTAATTCAGTTCTTTTACACTGAACTTTTATGTTTTCTTTAACTATATAACTATCTTATTCAATTTGCTAAGTCTAATCTTATATCAAAAAAATTAATAGACGAGAAAGAAAATATTGTGTGAATTGTCTTTGTTAAAGCATCTCAAAGAGATTTTTTATTTAGTAACACTTTAGTTGAAGTGATGGACTCGCTTGTCGAAACATTTTGCTGTCTATATTTGCGTTTAGAATTCAAGATTGTTTGATATTGAAGTTATTATATTGTTAAGTTACAGAGATGAAACATGCAATTGATGTTTATGTCTAGCTACGCAGTTGGATAATCTTAAAATTAGGAGTTAACTAACTTTTTATTGATTACTTACGCTTACATATTGTAATTTATCGTCAAGTTTGTCGTTTGCATATATACAATTTTGATCAAGTTATCAAGACATGTGCTATTTCTAATATGCTTATTACTACAACAAATTGTACTTCCCTGGGAATCACTGAAGCTCTTTTCCCTTCAGTACCTGATATGTTGGTTTAACATTTCTAAACTATGATAATCCTTCTACTCACAAGTCTTCTGATTATTTTTCTCTTTGAAAAAGAAAATAACATAACACAAAAGAAAAGGACATCAGTAATATGAATCCAGACATACACATAAAACTCTCTTTCCCCTGCTTGTATCTTTAAAATGCCTTTTTAAGTTATTGCCTCCCCTTTCCAAATCATTATATCTTAGAGTTTGGTTATTGGCACCCTATAGAGAGATTTTCCATATTCCCAATTCTTAGTTTTCTATCTCCTTTGTATCTTGATTACTAATTTACCCACGCCAACTTTATGTTCCAATTACTTGGGATGTTGCATAATTAGAAGTTATTGGTTAGAAAACACTAGCAATGACCTTAATTTTTTCTTCACTGCATTAACAAAGCTCCAACTTAAAACTGAGGCAATGTGAATCTTCATTGCATTGGCTCTGTAATATTCTTCACTACATTGGCTTTGTTTTGATTCAAAACTTATTTTTTGTGGAGTGAAATTACTCTTCTTCGCTACATTAACAAAGCTCAATATCCTTGAATATTGTGTATGTTGAATAAAAACAAGACTCCATGTTCTTGTGCTTACCAATAGAGATGAAACTCTTTGCTTTTGTACTTTTTCTTGCACTTGACGAGATAGTTGCTTCTGTTACATTATAGGAAGGGAAGGAGGAAGTTAAAAATGAAAACACAACCTTATCAATGGACTAGAGAATTCGATAAGGATGACTTGTAAAAATTTATATTAGGTGTTATCTTTGTGGAAATGAAACAAAATGTGTAAACCATCTTTTTATTTATTGTGATGTAACTGGCCAATTATGGAAAATCATTCTGAACTTATTGGGGGCTTATATAGGCAATTCCGATAACCAGAAGTCAATCGCTACAATGCTGGTTTCTAAGGAAAATAATTAGAAAACAAAATTATAGTGGAACCCCATACAGACAAGTGTTTGGTGGACATTTGGGAATCACATGTAGCATTTATTTTTTGCATTTTTAGCAATGTAAAGTTTGTGCATCTTTAACATTGTCATTATTTACGTAATTTAGGTTGCATATCATGTCTAATTATGTGAGTTCTTGTTTAGAATCTTGAATGTTAGGCCTAACCATGTAAGTTTAAGTATATTATGAAATAGCGTATATTATTTTCTGCTTGAGCAGACTAATTCAAAATAGATCGTGACCAGAACATGTGTACGTTGGGAGTATCGTGTGAGATGAAATTAAGGAAGAAAAGTTAAATTACATGTGGGCAGCTATTGAGGTAACTTGATAGAATATGGTTTTTTTCTGGACTTATTTGTTGTCGAGCACATAGTCAATCTATGTTGTTTTGTGTTTTAGTTTAATTTTGAAGTAGGAAAATAGGGATGGGGGGTGTATAAGAGGTTGAGTTTACTGTTTATGAGTGTTTCACTCATCATCGTCCTATTCCTTTACAAAATTCTGGAGATTTCCCTTGCATTTACATTAGGAAATCAAAATGTCCAACTTTTATTCCTTTTAGAGTACTAGAAAATTAAAAACTCATATATGCAACTTTCAAGGTTGTGCCTCACAATTTTTCCTTCCGTCTTGTCAGCTTTTCTCTCTGGTGACTCTGCAGTGCTACACCAAGGCTCTGTCCACTCTATAAAGGGCTTCTTTGGTAGAAAAATCCCAATAAATCCCCCAAGAGAATATGAGAACATTTACCGATGTAAACTCTTGAATCAATTGTAGCTTGTATTCATTTCATTCAAGCTATGCATTTCACTATCACATAAACTTGCAGGGTCTAAAGACCAGTACCTATAAGGCTTGAACCTCTTCTTAGATCTGCTGGAATTTCTATCAATGATCAGTTTACTCAAGTTGATGGTCGTGTCTTGCCAACTCCAAAGGTGACATATTTGTTGTTCAATGTCCTGCTGTTGTTGCTCTCTTGTCATTTTTAATTTCCAAATATTTCTCAGGTTGCACTGTATATAATAGAATTCAAGTGTGTACACTGTGATTGACAAGACTAAACATTTCTTATTACTTAATCAAGACTTTTTTCCTAAAATGGAAGATGGAATTTAAGCCAGCAGGTAGGTTTCTTGCTCAACATGTTTTACTTTCTCCCATGATTAATCAATGCTCGTCCATTGATTTTAGTCTTTCCAACATAAGATTGGTTGAACCGGTCAATCTTGAGTGTTGGGCAGCTATGAACTTTTCTTCCCATTGTAATATCCATAAGCATTGTATGGATCTACAAAGGTATGGGAAAATGAATGGAATTGTAAGTGTCTTTCCAACTTGAGTGCAATATGTGCATGTGTGTTTGGGTAAAATCATTTTTCAATTGCAGGTGCATTAAACCACTGGGTTTCACTAACACACTGATGATCTTGCAATGATGGTAAGTGTAATAGCACACGCTAGGCCTCTATACTCCGTCTGGACTTTGGCAATTTCTAGACCTTACACTTGGCAAATATAGTCTTTGATCCACTGACAGAAGGTTGAAATTTGCGTGAAGCTCATCTCTCCTTTTTAGGCTTAATAGAAACTGGACCTAGTACTGCTTGAAATAACTGCTGGAACCAACATTTTTTAGACATGGAATTGCTGGTGCTTGAACTCAAAAAAGCCTAGGCAGCTGGATAAGCCAAGAAGACATCTACATTTATATAATTTGATAGAGGATGTTTTTTTTCTTTTAGTTGTGTAAACAATGGCGTGATTTACGTATCATGGCTTGTAGTTATATACATATATGTATGAAAGCATATTATGATAATTTTGTATATATGCGTTTGGTTTTTTGTTAAAAATTATATTATAATTTCAAAATTAGGAAATCCAAGAGCATCTATATACGGACCACAATTTACTAGTCCTAAAAACTAGTAAAATGGTGGTTTTTAATCTTTTTTAGCACCAATTGATTTTGTACGTAACGACCAGATTTTTGATAGTAGGGACCAAAAATATAGTCCCAAAATAGTTTTAAGGACCAATTCTATACTTGTCACAGAAGTGATTTAAGGACCAGCTAATTCAACTCGTCCTTAATGACTTTTAGCGGCAGAGCCTATAAGGACGGGGCAACGACCAGTTTTTCCGATCTCTATTGACCTTTAGGGACCAGAATCTAACTTTTAGGGGAAAAAATTTCCCTTCGCTATTGAGCATTTTTCTTGTAGTGGTGGTGAGCGTGGGCACTTTTCTAGGGATTTCCCCACGTTCGCATATCCCAGTCACATGGGTGTTATGAGCGGGAGTGGTTGGTCACTTTTTTAGAGATTTTCACCAGTGAGGGATGGTTGAGCCTTCAAATTTGATTACTCAGTCCAGAGATAGACATCGTCAGTTCGATGCCCTTCTTTGTGGGCCATAGGTAAAGGTTCCCGATATTGTTACTCCAGGTATGGCTCTGTCTACCTTCGGTTAAGGATAGCATTGTCCGCATTGTGTTTCTCCTTTTTTCATGTTTATGCCTACCTGTTACTTATTTAGTTGTTTTACTACTTGAGTTGTAATGTATATGCATGTAATTTCTCGGTAGATTATCCATTAGTAATGGATGGGGTGAGTTATCCTTGAGAGATGATTACCCGTAGTTATGACTCGTGAGTAAGTCTTGTTAGCCTCACTTCTGGTTGGTTTTGTTTCCAGTTTTAATGTGGTTCTAGACTTGGGTTGAGTCCTCCTTTTTCTAGCAGTTCTAGATAGTTGTTTCCTAGTCTGTTATCTAGCATTGCTAGGGGCCCTTGTGTTGGTTTAATGTGATATCGGTGGTTTTGTTCCAGAGTTTAGGGTTTTGTCTTAAGTCGAGTGGTGTTGGTTATGCTAGTGAGCATTGGTTGGTCTTGCTTTTCTCAGGTCGTTAGAGTCGACCCTCTTTGTTTGGTTGGTTTAGGAGGTGAGCTGGTTTGGGTTGCTTTTCTTGTTTTCATCTGTTTCAAGCCTAGTTTGAGATGTTCTCATTTGTTCTCCCCAGTCCCTATTGGGATGAGATTTGTCATAGTATTCTGGTCGAACTTTTGATTATAGCATGGTGGTTAAGGTTTGACTATGGAATTGTGGCTAAATTTTTATTATAGCATTGCGGTTGATTGTTTATCGTAGTATTTTGGTTGGGTCGAGTTTTGATCGTAGTACTCTAGTTGGGCAGTAGGATTTTGATTATAGCATTGGGGTTGAGTTTTTGACTGTAGCATTTTGGTTGAGTTGGGAATTTGGCCTACTCTCGTTCCATCGCATCAAGTGTTGCCAGTAATAGTTGTAGGAGTTAAGGCAACAGTTCCAGAGTCTTCTGAGAAAGAATTTATGGAATTCAGTGTCCCCTTGGAAAGGGTTTTGTTTGGTTTACGAAGGAGGGTGATGACTCCTTGTGTGTATATATATGTTCTAGTAGCTAACTGAGGTGACGACTGTGGGTTTGCTTTGGTTTGTGTGTTAGTGACTTTCTTTGACCGAATACAGAATTACAGTGGCATTTCCTTCAATTTATTTGAGTTCATACTTTCTTCTGGTAAGAGATCGAGATAGTGGCCTTTTCCAGTACTACACTTGGGGACTTGTTGCATCGACTGTCATTTCCTTGTTATATTCTTTGGAGGACCCAAGTTTCAGTAGCATCTACGAATTGGGCAACTTGTACATTAAGAGCCTAGTTGGCTCCAGTTCTTAAGTGTTTGTCAACAACATATGGGTCTACTCATGGGTTTGATAAAGGCTTTGATTGGCAATTGGAGTGGATTTCAGAATCGTGGGCTAGCAGGTTACATCGGATGGTTCGTGGAAGTTTTTCTTTGGTTGCAGCATCCTTGTGCCAGAAGGTAGTGGATGCAGGCAACTTAGCTTCTTTACTTCGATTTCAAATTGGTTGTTGGCCTTGTACATCGAGTCCTTGGCTAACCATCGGATTAGGATTGACATTTCAGATCTCAGTGGTGTTCTTGTTAGTACGAGGTTAATTCTACTTCGGTTGGACACACTTAGAGGTGGTGCTTTAAATGTTATTAGGTTGTACAGGTTGAAACAAATAATGCTACTTTAGGTTCTAATGGTACCTCGAGGTTTATAGTCGCCTTGGTGATTTCGAGAGTTAGAGTTTTAAATGGGTTGGTTCTCCGGGGGGTCATCTATTGTATGCAATTCCAGTGTTGTTTGGGCTCTGCCAGTGTGGGTCAGGAGTTTTGTATGTTGTATGCTTCGGAGTTATTGGTTTGTGTGCAGATGCAATACAACCATTGTTTCAAGCTAAAGAGTGAGTTAGAAGGTTAAGACTTTGCCAATATCTAAGCAGCGACCTTGGACTTCAGACACCCTTTCCTTTGCCTACAGGGTGTTTTGACTTGATATTCGTGGCACGGTGGACTTATTTTTGAGGTGAGGTTAGTAAGGTGATCCCAATATTTGAAAGGTCTTTGAGTATTCAGAGTAGCAGTGGTGTTTCTTAGAGTTTGGATCTTAGTTGATGGCTATGAACTTCGTGGTAGGCTTACTAAACTCCCTGTAGGGTCTAGCTTTTGGTATAGGTCATTTGGGAAGGTTGCACTTGTTCATTCGCTTTCAGTTAGTTAAAACTTGGCATGATTCAGCGAGGTTGGGTTTATTTTACAGTCAGAAGATTCTCCATCGACATAGGGTGTTCATACATGCCTTTCCCGACCCTGGTGTGCAAGCTTCAGTCAAGTTCAGATGGTTGGTTCAGATGGGTTCAGGAAACGAGGTTGGTCTTAGCAAAAATGGTCATTTGTTTGTTAATGATCAATCGGGGTAAAACTAATACAGTTTTTGAGAATGTGCTTTGGGTTAGTATTTTGGACGTCAAAAGACTAATATGCTATGACTTGACTTGGATAGAGTTTGAATATAAAGGCGACTGCATTTGTGGTTGAGTATAATAGGAACTATAGATATCCGGTGGATTAGTTGATGTTTCGAGGGTGGCTCGAGTGTTCTGCTTATTTAAAGCTTTATGATAATAATGCGAAAGGATTCAGGTCAGAAAAGTTTTGCGGATCAGCGGGTTCATGAGTTAGAGTTTTGGTTGGTGATTTTGTAGGTGATCTTTGTTGTGGTAATCGAGAATTCGAGTTCCGTGTATTAATTGCCTTGGTTTTCTGGTTTTGGTGTTGTTTTGGTGCTTCTGGTTGAGATTCTTGAGGTTCAGTTTGATTGGTAGATCTTTGGAATTTTAGAGTTGAAAGTTGGAATCTAGCATAGCTAGAGTGAAGTTAAGGCTTGGTTGATTTTGTTTGGTCTTGTTCTGTTGGGTGCCGTCTTATCGAGCAGGCTACCCGAGTTGTCTGACAGAGTGCTGCGGGCTTTGTATCCACTGTTCTTAAGTCTCTGGTGTTTCTTTCTTTCTTGACTTTCATGGATGAAAGTCTTTTTTTGTAGTGGATGATGTAATGACCCTTCCAGTCATTTACGCATTTTTGCCTTCTTTGTATTGTTAGAGCTTGCCTATAGCAACCCCAAGTCATTTATGGCTTGCTCGGACTGGTAGTTCAGTGCTCAAGTCATCTGTTTTGTCTATATGACTGTTTCCTTGTTTTAGAGCTTTAAATTTGGATTGACTTCGGTCAACATTCTACGTAATGATGCTCGGAATAAAATTTTGACAGTTCCATTAGCTGTGGAGAGTGGACTTTGGTCTGGGTGGATATTTAGTTGAGATCCAAGAGCTATTCAGGCTGGAATTCTTTCTCGTTCTTTGGTTTTAGGCTAGTTGGGCTTATTTTGTTGACTTTGGTCAATATTCGGATAATACGACCTTGGATGGAAATTCAATCAGCGTTGTTAGATTCAGAATGTAGAGTTTAGGCTAGAGGGACCATTGATTTGGGTCTCGAGACTTCCGGACTTGTTTTCGGCCCTTGAGTTTCATTTTGGGAATTATTAGCCTAAAGGTTGATTTTGGGTGTGTGGCCTACTTTTCATTAAATCTACCTCTGATGGAATTTTCATTGATTTCATTGGATCCAGAATGCCATTTCTAGTTGAATAGATCAGCTCATTTGTGTTTGCAGGACATCGAATGCGTTCTCGAGGGCCCACCACTTGAAAATTTTCCTTGGCATGTTGTTGTTATGGTTGGAGCACACCTTCGCCTTCCTGAGGTGCCGTTGCACCAGCACACCTGCGCCTGCCTGAGGTGTCATTGCACTAGTGCACCTGCACTGTCTGGGGCGCACCTGCGCCTGTGCGGGTCAGTTTTAAAGGCTAGCAGCCTTGTTTTCTCATTCATTTTCCCATCTTCCAACTTCTATTTCTCCATGGACAAAGCTCATAGAACCTCCATTAAACTCAATTATTCTTCCCATCAGCTTGGAGATAATTTATTGTTGATCCTTGAGCGATTATTGACATCTAAATCGATTAAGTTACCTCTTTAAATTCTGATTTTCCTCCATTGATTTCCATCGTTAAATTCTGCTTTGTGGACTGTTTTGAGTCCCATTGGTGGTCCATATCTGCTAAAATTTTGAGCATGTTTTCCCGAGAATGTGAGGAACACATGGGCATTTTTGTTTCTGGCTTTGAGTTGCGGGGCTCACGAGCCCGCCGGTGACCCAAATTTCCATCCGGTTATGTTTATAGCATTATGGGTATTGTTGGCTTCATTTTGATGCGTAGATTATTGTGTTGATAGTGTTTTTTGCAAATTGGAGCTTCCTCGATCATATCAAGCTTGGGAGAAATTATTTCCGCAACTAGTCGTCGGACGATAGGAAGGTTATAGCTTTCCCTACATAGACTCTGCGTATATAGGCTATAACTACATTATTACCCTCAGACCTTGTTCGCCTTTTCTGTCTATTTATTTCTTACATTAATTTTAGTATTTGTGTAGTATTGCTATATTACCCTTGTGGCCCCGTGTGGTATTGCAATATCCCAGACATCGTGATATTACTTTAGGCTGGTTATCTGTGTTGTAAAGCTGATTGTGCATGTGCAAGGCCGATAAGGATATTTGTCAGCCATTTTTGGCTAAGCTCTTGTTTATGAGCATATCATCCATGCAAGGGATTTTTCTGCATGTTTTACTATTATTTTGGCTTTGGGCCTACTACAAATGATTTTCTAAACTTTGCATGGCCCCGGGGGCCCATTTTTGGTAAAATAATTATGAGAGGATTTTGGTACTGACTTTTATGAAACCTCTTGGAGTAAAGAGGAGATTTTGATGATTTCGCCACTTAATTTCCTACTGATACTAGGCTCGGCTGGGCCATAGCACTAGACATGATTTTTTATGGATTTAGACCCTGACACATGCCGGGCACCCCGTTTAAGGGAGTTTGTGACTTGATTATTGGTTTAGACCCGGATGCACTCCAGGAACCCTTTATAAGGGTTTTGAGATCACTACTACTATTTTAGACCTAGTTCAATTATGGGCATGACTACGAGGTACTGATTCTTGAGATTTCACATTCATTACTGTATGTGGTCAAGGACCTCCATGGGCCCTGTCGATCGAGGACCAGGAGCTATGGGCTACGTGTGCCAGAGAAGGGGTGTACGGTATAGTAGAGATACAGTGGGTACATCCCACCATGGGCCCTCCTACTGGGCCTATGGGTTCAAGAGGAGGTGCATACAGGGGTTACTATCACACTGGTTTCATCACATCATATCATATCATCATTCATATTGTATTCTGATTCTACCCTTATTTGTTGTGTGCTAAGTGTATGCTCTGGTTGTATGAGCAGCTTGAGGGTTTGTTTTCACTTGATTGCATTCCTCGATTGTATGGGCGACCCTTGGGACTGTAGGTAGATTATATTACTCTTTTCGTACTGTAGAGCTTGTTATTGACCATTGGTTATTGATTGATTAGTGGTTCTAGCCTGTTGAGGCCTAGATTTCTTGCACTGTGTTTATTGAGGATCTAATGGGTCCTATATTATTGAGGCAATGTTTTTGTGGCCTTCTGAGCAGTGGTGGGTTATTAGATTCTATTCTTTATCATGGTTATTGATTAGTGGTTCCCGGTTCTTTGTGGGTTAGTTATTCCATCCTAGGGTTGCACTTGAGATATTGTTCTATGTCTATGCTTATCTTGAAGATTGGGTTTTTAGTATGATTTTGTTAAGTTTTGTGCTTCTAGTTGAGTATGTTAGTTGTTTCCCTTCATTATCTTGTTAACTTGAGGTTACCGGTACACCGCCCTTCTCCTTAAACTCTCTCTTATATATACTATTGTTACAAGGATTCCAGGTGCGTTCTTCTTACTTTCACCTATGTTTCTGTGTTATGTATATGTTTTGTGCTAGCATTGTATGCTTGTAACTCTTGGTTGACTACTCTCCATCCTATTTCGCTTGTTCTTTCTATATTGCTTTAGTGATTGTTTCTTTGTATTCTGCTATATTACTATCTTTATATATTATATGCGCTCAGTCGGCCGATGATGCCTACTGAGTACCCGTTGCTTAATAATTAGTGCTCATACTACACTTCTGCATCTTTCTAGTGCAGATATTAGTGTGAGCTTTTGTCGTTGATCGCGTGTAGACTCATGCAACTTGGATATTTGAGACTAGGGTGAGCACCTGACGACGGGGCTTGACCATATCTCATCTTTTGGCACTGTTACCCTTTGTACTTTCGGAGATAGTTGTATATCTTATTTTATTACTTCTAGCACTTGTATTCTATTAGAAGCTTTTGTATTGTCGATACAAAGTCTTGGGGTTGGTGTAGTTTCCTTGTGTATTTATATATTCAGGTTATTGCTTCCGTGTTGTCTTTATTTTATATCTTCTTTCGCTTATTTCTGCTTAATGTACATATTGGTTAGGTGGTAGTCCATTACTAACCATTCTGAGGTACGAGAATTAGTTTGCCTACGAGGGGGAGGAGTTGTAGGTGTCATCATGACCTGAGAAATTGGGTCGTGACACCATTTGACCCTGGAGACCCTTCCTGGGTATGTGAGCTTTTAATGGTACCATCCTTTGGATGATCCTATCTTTTTGTTGAGTGGAATAACCAATTCTCTTGTACTCCATATGTTGAACTCATTGTCATTACAATGGGGAATGCTTGGTTGTTCCTTAAGAATGTACCATTTTGGCATTCTACATCTTGTGCTATCCTATGTGCTAGCCCTTATACCATGAGGAATTTGTGGTTGTTTGTCCTTCTTATATTGTTGAAAGGTTTGGATTTGAGGACGAATCCTTTTCCAAAAGGGGAGGATGATATGATATCGCCCAATGACATTCATGCTAGACTTATACTCCAAGCTCTAGACAAGAGGATCCAAGCCACACTCACCCTTGGAGCACAAAAGGGAGCTTGGAAGAGCCTCATTAAACTCCAAATGAAGCAATTACACATTTGGATGATTGCTTGGAAGAAAGAGGAAGAAGAGAACACAAAAATTACATCTGCCAGGGAGGGGCGAAGCAATGTGTGGCATGCACAATAACAGGTGCGGAACACACCTCCCTGCGCACATGAGGTGCGACCAGTGGGTGAAGGGCACAATGCAGGGTGCGACCAGCACCATATTTTGCACGTGACCCATCATGGGTTGAGTTAGAAGTCTTCCAAGGTCACTTTTGGGCCTTTAATTGGATAAGGCAAACACTATAAATAGAGGAAGTCTTCAAAGGTCACTTTTGCGCCTTAAATTGTACAAGGTAAACACTATAAATACAGGCCTTAGTCTTTTCCATTCCTTAGTTGTTGATTGATATGGAATTATCTCTTTCAGAGTTTTATCTTGTTAGCTTGGGTGGATTCCTAAGTAGTTAGCTTAGTGTAGCTAAATACATTGGGTGGATTCCTAATAGTACTATTGGGTGGATTCCCAATAGTTTAGGTGAGTGATTAAGGGTGGATTCCTTTGGTTGCTTGATAACTTTTTTTTCTTGAATTTTACATGAGAATACTCATTTGTGGATTCATCTAGAGTACTTCTGCCTTATTGATTCGAATAGTAATTATTATTGAATTATGATTTAGTTGGGAGGTGTGGTTATCAAGTCCCACGTTGTCGATAAATCTGTTTTTCATAGCAATTATACATATGTTTTCTTATTTATTTTACGCGTTGGATTTCTATTAGTTTCATCCATAATCGAGATATTATAATCATATCATCTCTCTGTCACACCCCAAATTGGAGGGGCAGACAAGAATCATATGACCACCTGTTACAAGTAATTTATGACATATACGAAGTCACAAACCAATAAACAAGCAGAAAACTAACATTTGATGCATATATATATATAAAATAGAGTCATTTGAACAAAAACTGTACAATACGACACTAGATAATGTCTAGGAAGCCTCTAAAGAGTATAAAATGCTATACTACTAATAACTAGTCGGGACAGGCCCCGATGTACCCAACTAGAGATCTATACATAATTTGGCTCCAGATGGAAATGAAGCTCACCAAAATATCAGTTGAATGTAGCAAAAGAACCTAACGCGGGTGTCTACTCCCCTGTGAACTTGACCCTATATTTATAAGGAAATATAGTGCCCCGAACGTAGGGACCTCAGTACATATACAACATGTACTGGTATGTAAAGAAGACAAAATAACAAGTAGACAAGTATGGAAGCTCATATGAATCAAATGTCAAAATGAAAGAATTATGAGCATACAAGTAATAGACGTACGATATGAAACTGTAACCTATGCACCAACCTTACTAGTTCTTCAAATAATGTTCAAAGAAGCATTCATTATAATATAGCCTCAATGGCTTGCCTAGGTGACGTACTTACACTATAATTAATATAAATAATCATGTATGGCCTGCTGAAGGTGATTCAGGTCATGTATAAAGCATATGTTGCTAAAGTACTCATTGCTATAATTTTACACATATTACTATAATCACGGTCTGATACGAAGTATGCCCTTTTGAGGGCTCACTATAAGGGTCTTTCCGCAGGCCACATATGCTATGTATTGGCTCAAGTCAGGGGAAACTAGTGCATGCTGTTTCAGCTGACTCCAAATACAAATAATGCCACAAAGGCGGTTACGCCACAATATTCGGGCTCACTATAAGGGCCTGGTCTCAATCCTGTGCACAGAATAACGTCGCACGGGTGTGTCAAGTAGAACCTGTGAATACTCTTCCATCGCTAACTTTTATCAAGTAATGACCTTAAAGGCCTATTACATGTAATTTACGATAACCATCATTCAACTATTCAAGTAAAATCTCTATATGATATCTAACTCACCAAATAAGATATCACTATCCAAATAATAGTTCTTACTTTAACTTACTGTCATATCAAATAGGTTATTGCATAAGCTAGTATAATTATGCTATGGCCATTTATTTCATTTATAATATGTGACACATATATAAGACCACATCGTGTGAATTCTAAGGATTTTAAGTAAAGACACTTACGGTCATGTGAAATATTAAGAAAGTTGACGCGAAGGGAGCAATAAGAGTATGTATAGGCTTTAATGGTTCAACAAGAAATTTATGCATGAAACAACTAAAAACCTTATTTTCATTTTTCATGTAGGCTATTTGACTTTTATAGAGGGAACATTTGACGTAGGGTGGTGCCTTACAGTGAAGGAAGTTTTAGCTTTACATACCTTAAATGATTTACAAGCTAATAGTAGTACCGTGATATTCCAACCACCCAACACACCTCAGCATAGCCTTTACGCAACCAACCCAATCAACTATATACACCAAAACATATGTATATTCATCAATAATCCGTAAGTTCACCCAATAATTCACTCCAATATTTTCCACTTATGCCCAAGGTTTAATCAAATCCCTTGACAATATTTGAAGTGAATTCTTTATTTTTCATCTTACAAAAGTTCCAATAATAATTCTTTCAATTAGTAGAAATTCCCAAAAAAAATCCATCTTATTCATCTTTTTTACCTCCTTTAAAAACCTCAATAATCAAGACCCACTTTAAGAGCTAGTGCAAATATTCAAATTAAATATCTCAAATACTTATTCGCAATTATATTTGAGAGTAGGGTAAAGAATTTACCTCTTGGAATCTAAATTCCAACTCTTGCTCTTGAGGATTCTTGAGGTTATCACAAAAGTTTCTTCCAAAATCACAAACCCAATTTACTTGCTCTCCTTTTCTTCTTCCTTACGCACTGTTGCAAAGAGGAGAAGTGTAAGAATTGAATCAGTAGTAGTACTAAAGTTGTACTTGCTCCCTCCCCCAAGGTTACTCTTGTGCAAATTTCCCTTCCCTTACTTTTTTCTCTTTTCCACTTTCTCTGTACGTTCCCTTTTGTTTGTTAAGCACTAGTAGTATTGTTCTTTTCTTTTCCAGAAACCAAAAGGCCCCTTTTTACTAAGTCCCTTTTTTTTACTCTTTCCCTTATATCTTTTTTTTTGTTAATCATAAATTGGGTTGCTAGCAACTAATATACAAGTATACAATTATATATACATATATACTATACTTATATTTAAAATGTGCACCACGTAACTATTTATAGCTTAAGAGTTATACTCGTCCCAAGTATTAAAATTAATTTCGTATATGCCGAGGTACTACCCTTACCCTTCTTGAAAAGGATTCATTCACAAATCTAAACCCTGAAAAAACATAGGAAGGAAAAACAATCAAGAAATCTTCATAGTATGAGAATTAGCAGAATGGTTAGCCTAAACGGTATCACACCAAGGGTGCACATTTTTAAGGAGCAACCAAGTAATCCCTATTGTGTTGAAAAAAAGTCACAAGATGGAGAGTACAAGGGAATTGGTTATTCCTCAAATCATAAAGATAAGACTACCCCAATGACGGTACCACCATAAGTTCACATACCCTCAAAGGTTGTCTGTTGTCAAAAGGATAGAAGACCAACATTGCTTGGTCACAAACACAATTGGACCAATAAAAGGAACCCCTACCTCTATAGGAAACAAATCCAATACAAACATGGACATTATTATATGCAAAAAGGTAGTAAAGAAAGGTGACAAGATTACCAATCCTCCCCATGGTGTCCTCATAAGAAAGATTATAATAAGGTTCACAATCTTATCAAGCACATCAACACAAGTTCGGACACATGAAGAAGATAAGGTACTTTATGGGAAAAGGCCACCTTCCTTTATGAAGTTGAAATCCCCAATTTGACACACACCACCACTAAGATCAAAGAGATTAGAATTCAATTCATCACATAATTAACTAACTCATCCTCATATTTATCAAACAATGGTGGGGTGTTATACAAAGGGTCACATTTATCACCAATTTCATAAGGACCATCACTAGTTGGGTTTCTCAAATAACCAAGCAAATCAATGTTATCTTTACCCAAAGGATAATCCCTTTTTAAAAGTGATAGGTTGATATCATGATGTGGGTAGTTAGTACAATCTTCACCCACATCTTGATTGTCATCTTCACCAAGCTTCACCTCACAAGTAAGAGGCGCACAATCCCACAAGAAGGAAGTTCATTCATTGGGAAAGGTGTCATCATCCTTTAGTTGTTTAACTAAACAACTTGTATTTTTCAAGAGTAGCTACACTTTCATCATTACAAGAAATACTACTATGCACACTTTCAGTAGTAATGTAATCATCAAACCTTAAAACACATTTCATCATATGAGCACTATGGGATAATTAAAAAATGGAATCACTAATCAAGGACTCATTATCTAGATGCAAGGAATCTACATGACTATCCCTGGGATCAACTATATCAACATCGTCACTAAATTGAAGTTCATTTACCATATTATAAAATTCCTCATTTAGCGGGTTATCTTTACAAACAAGTCGACCATCACAACAAGTAACACTAGTTGGTAGCATGTGAAGCTCAAAAGAATCAAGTACATAATCACCACAATTAAGCTTAACTAGCATTTGATCACCTTTTTCACAAGGTAATGTAATTTTCATTAAAACCACAAACGTCAATACTATGGGAAATTCCATGATATACTTGTACCACTCTTGCACATATGGGATTCTATGATTATGGAACCAAGGACATCCAAAACATATGTAAAAGTATCCATTAAACCTATACCATACCAAACCTTCTCTTGGAAATTCCCAAGTGAAATGAGCACCTTTCCTTGTTGGTGAATCTAAACCCCTCTTTCATCATGTATAGGATTTAAAAATTTGATGTAAAGGTAATCTAATATATTCCACCACTTTATGGGATATGACATTAGCAAAACATTGATAATTAAGTACAAGATCAAATCCCATGACACCATTGACATTTAATCTTGTTCCAAGAATTTTCCTCTCCGGGTCATGCCTATCATTGAACCTTGGGTTCACTCTACTTCCATGGCTTAGTATTCCTACCACCTCTACCTCCAACAACATTACCATATGGAGAACAAGATACATTTGATCTAGGATAAGAAGTATAGGTCATCGTATTCCTAGAAGTATTGAATATACCTTTTCTATGCCCCACATGGCATTTTTGAATTGGTATCCACTATACATTAATACCTTCGTCTTTAGGATAGGAAGTAGCACAATATGAGGAAGGAAATTTAACCACACAACTTGTCATGCCCCGAGTATACACCCTAGAAGTAACATGGTGGTTAAAGACACAAGTGACCCTAAGCTAACACATTACATGGCATATACTAAGCAATCACACGAGTTTAAAAATGGGCAAAAGACAAACTGATAAAAACATAAGTCTAGAGTTTACCTGAAAGTCTCTAAAATAAAATAAGTCTGTAAAGAAAGACCCAATTCTGAAAATAAATTGAATATCTAACTCTATGTTTGAAAAGCCTCTACTAACTTATGATTTGCTGGGACAAGCCCCAAGCTAATTCTAGGTGTTAAAACCGAAATAACTAAGAAAGCATCATAAATGTACATCCTCGGATGATGAGGACTCACCATTATTAGTGGTTGAGATTGCACTGAATCCAGCTAATCATGATGCTGAGTCTTAGAACCTGAACGCGCATTATGATAGAATACAACACATAGATTATATGCAATCAGTACTTTGAATATACTGAGCATGCAGGATATACAAGAAAAACTATAATTGAATATGCTAAAATACTGATATGTTGTTTAAAATTGTAAACTAAATCTGTTGTACTCAGGCCCAAATATAATTATGCATAAATTCTTAAATGCAGGAATATTCTGAAAAGACATAGTAAAAATATAAAGCTGATTTGGGGCCTAGTAATACAGGAGTGTCTGTTAACCAACATAAACCATGTGATCTAATTATTGAGTCTAATGTGTATACCCTATCTAGAGGACCCAATATACCTTGCCAAAGTATAGAGGCATGACTAGCGTGATCACTAATTTTGAGGCCAATTGAGGGGCTAAATAGACCTATAGTGGCATGTAGTTTTTGGACTCTTGGTAAATCGGTACCTAGTCCAACTCATTGCTAAGTACTACTCCCAAAACTAGTTACATATAGCTCATTTAAAACTGAAGTTCTGGAATGCTGCATCAGAACTTAACTAGTCTGCAAAATACTTTTCAGAAAGAGTTGTAGACGATAACTGACTGATTGCTTGGTTAAAACTAAATGATAGTAATCAAGGTTAATTTCTGAGAAAACTAATTCATATTAAAATACTATAATTTCAGGCTAAGTTCTTGTCTTCTCAAATCATTATAAAAACCTGTCACGACCTGATTTCTCGATCATGATGGCGCCTACAACCCCCGGTAGGTGAACCAATCCCCGTAGTCCAGAACAGTTAGTAATGGGCTACTATCTAGCAAATAAGGGAATAAGACGAATAAAATAGATAACAGGGATATAAATATATACCTATGCGGAAACTAAACCAAACCCAAGACCTGGTATCATAGTACAGAGCCAAACTACATACATGGAGTGCAAATAAACTAAAAGAATATATACAGATGTCTCTGAATGGTAATAGAGTACATGAAGCAACAGATAAACTAAAGCTAAGCTCCGATCGCCAAGAGCTCACCCTCAGCCTGAAGTAGTCCTCAACAGATCTCCAAGCACGAATCACAGCGATCTAACGGCGATGGCCCACGCTAGGATCTGCACCCAAAGAATGCAGGGGGTAGGGGTGAGCACCAAATGCGAAGCATAAAGGTACCCTAGTAGGTATCAATAGGCGACTGGGCACATATAAGATAAAAGCATAGTAAATAGACAGAATAGAAGGCAAGTAGTCACAGAAATCAATGAAAGGTACACAGGAACTAGCCCAGAAGGGAAATCAACAGAACGCACATATGAGGTTCAGTAAGCAGAATATACCACACCAAGGCACAGGTGGAAAAGTAAGAAACAACGGCACCTGGGGTCCCATGGCAACAAACAGTGTATACAAAATTAAGTTTACGAAATGGACGGTATAGACCGATAACCTCAAGTGTAAGAAGAGAGAGAAAAGAGTAATAATAGGCATGCTCAGAGACCCATGAATCAAACTCAACTATCATAACACCAATCTGCATACTTATCCCATATAGAGAACACAATTTTGTAAAGTAAAAAAGCAAAAAGTCTACCTACAGTCCCCCGGCCGCCCATACAACCGAGGAGCACAAACAAGTGAAAACAAACCCTCCGGCATCCCATACTACCGGAGCGTACAATCAGCAAACAGCAAACAAGGGTGGAGCCTCAAACAATGAATGATATGATGCATGAAGATCTCGAGTGCCATGGTATCTCTGTATGTACCTCCTCCGGCACCGATCCGGCCCAGCAGGTAGGTTCCATGGAAGGACTCTTCCCGTATACCTCTACTCCACCGTATACCCCTCCTCCGGCACACGCAGCTCGTAGCCCCTGGCCCGGATAGCAAGGTCCATGGAAGTCCCAGACCCCATACTAAAACTTAGTATCAGAACACGTATCAAGATAGAGACCCAGTCTCGATATCAAGATAGAGACCCAGTCTCGAATATGCATGCCCAGACCCTGTCCAGGACTAAAAATAGTAGGAAAATATCTCAAAAAACCCCTCCAAGGGTGCCCGGGCATAGCCGGGTCTAAACAGTAAAAAGTCATCTCAGGTGCTCGGTCCGACCGAGGCTAAAAATTATCTCAAGTAACAAGAAAACTCAACTAGCACCCCGGCCCTGCCGAGTCTAGCGATAATCATAAAACTGATGATTTTAAACATAATTTTACTTTCTTGCCCAAAAATCTCCACAAGTGAAATCAACCATTTCCGAATCATTTCCATCAAAAATGGGCCCCCCGGGCCATGCAAGGTTTAGAAAACAGTGCCAGTAGGCCCGAAGCCAACACCACAGTAAAACATGGATAAAACCTCTTTATATGCATGGAAATGGTATGATCACACACAATAGCTGCCCCGCAGCTCACAATCAACCTATCGACCCTGCACAGGCCCACAGCTACTCAGCAAGCATAACCAGCCTAGAAGGATAATTCTATGCCCGGGACTCGCGGACATTCCCAAATCCCACCTTCTATGTTCCAGAGTCAACAAGGCCTCACAGGACCACAAGGGTAAATAAAATATAACGGCAATTACTACAAACAACGGAGGAACAAAAGTAGGCGGATATGAATAAAGCGGTCGAGGTCTGTGGTGCCAACCTAATAGTCCAACCTAAGGATGCCCATTAATACAATTTTATTCTATATATGCGGAGTCTAGGGAAAATAAACCGTAACCTACCTGTCGTCCGACGACAAGCTGCTAGAACAACGATGTCCAAGCTCGAACCACTCCGAGAAAATCCAAAACTAAATCGGAATTGGATTTGGGCTTGAATAACTTGACGTAGATAATTGATCTTCTTTCGGGGATCAAAATATATCTTCAAAATATATTTTTAAGTTAAATTTCTTGAACAAGTGACCACTTATGCATAAGTGGCGTGCTACAGATGGAAGGCCAAGGAATTTAATTATGAACAAAGTGAATGTTTGCTGAAGGTTATCCTTGTTAATGCCATTTCCAAGGTTAAGAATAATTGCTAGTTAAATGCTGCCAACTCCAATTGATGCCACCACTAAATATACTAGTTGTTGCCTTCATCTCCCACTTACACGTGGGGGTGGAGGTGGCAACCAATTTCACCCCGTTAAGTATATATTCGGGTATTGCATAAATTCATGGTAAAATAAATATAATATTTTAAATATACCATAATTAATAGAAAATCATTTCAAATAAAACCTACTATATTATAATAATAACTTTTAACATAACTAAATTTTACTATCTCCGTTAAAATATTACGGAGTATAAAAACCTTATAAAATAAATACATATACATTTATATTGTATCAAAGATATTTTTCATAAACCTTTAAAATATTTTGAAAAGGCAATAAAAAATAATATAATTTTTACCAAATTCAATTTTTAAATAAAATATTTTCAAATACACGCACGATGCTGATAGAACTCTTAAGTTTAGGCTCGTAATTCGCCAACGCACGATTTCGATGCTCAAGAATTATCTCGGGATCCTCTCTTATTTTTCATAGCTGTTTCGGAACTGAAATGGCGTCTTAAAACGTGAAGTCGAGGCTTAAATCAAGTTTAACCCGACCCGGTTCGCGACCCGGTTCGCAACCCGTTTTCTGCCAGACAGTCTGCCGTAAAACAGTCATAACTCTTTACTTCGAGATCATTTAGACGTGAGGTTTTGTGCGTTGGAAACTAGACTCGTAGACCTTCGATTTGGTATTTCGGGGGACTTCTAACTCTTTATATATTGAGAGAAAAGCCCTGATACATTTGACCAAAGGTTCAGAAAATTTGTTAAAGGTCTTACGATATCTTTTGTCGATTTGCTTGACTTCAAAACTTAAACGTGGAAATGACCGGAAGGGTCATTACATCATCCACTACTAAAAAGGGCTTTCGTCCTCAAAAGTCAAGGTCAAGGGGGTACCTGAAGGCTAAAATAGCTGCGGATACTGATCCCGCATATCTCTCTCGGTCTCCCAGGTAGCCTCCTCGACTGGACGGTGCCTCCACTGAACCTTAACAACCGGGATCTCTCGAGACCTCAATCTCCTGACATCTCTGGCCAAAATAGGTGACGGCTCCTCAACAAAGGCTAAACCCTCATCCAACTGAACTGCATCCCACTGCAACACATGAGCCTCATCTGGTACATACCGATGCAGCATCGAAACATGAAATACAGGATGTATAGCTGAAAACATCGGAGGCAAGGCTAGCTGATAGGCAACGCTACCAACCCTCTGAAGAATCTCAAATGGCCCAATGTACCTGGGGCTAAGCTTGCCCCGCCTACGAAATCTCATCACGCCCTTCATGGGCGATACCCGGAGAACCACCAAGTCACCGACACTAAACTCCAAAGCACAAAGCCTACGATCAGCATAACTCTTCTGCCTGCTCTGAGCTGCCCGAAGTCTATCCTGAATCACTCGGACTCGGTCTAAGGAATTTCGAAGCAAATCTGTGCTCTGTGGCCCAGCACTAAAACCATCAACCCAACCTACCGGTGATCTGCAACGCCTGCCATACAAAGCCTCAAAAGGTGCCATGCCGATACTCGAATGGAAGTTGTTATTATAAGCAAACTCTGCCAAGGAAACAAACTGATCCCATGAACCTCCAAAGTCAAGAACACAGGCCCGAAGCATGTCCTCCAGAATCTGAATGGTCCTCTCGGACTGGCCATCTGTCTGAGGGTGAAAAGCTGTACTAAGATGAACCGCTGTACCCAAATCTCGCTGAATAGCCCTCCAGAACTGAGATGTGAACTGAGTGCCACGGTCTGAAATGATAGAAGCTGGGACCCCGTGCAATCGAACAATATCACGAAGGTAGATCTGAGCTAACCTCTCTGCACCATAAGAAGTCTGAACCGGCAAGAAATGTGCTGACTTGGTCAGCCTATCAACAATCACCCATATGGAATCAAACCCACAAGAAGTACGAGGCAAACCAACAACGAAGTCCATAGTAATCCCCTCCCACTTCCACTCAGGAATGGGAAGTCGCTGCATCAAACCACCAGGTCCATATGCCTCGAACTTAACTCTGCTGACAGTATCAAGCACCGAGATACAAACTTTCCGCTATATCCCGCTCCAATACCACTCCACCAGTTAAGCTGCTGCAAGTCTCTATAGACAGTCTTTGCTGTGCCAGGGTGAATGGAGTATCTAGTACAATGTGCCTCACGAAGTATCAACTGAATCAAATCACTAACCCTCGGAACACAAAGGCGACTATCATACCTCAGAACCCCATCTGAATCTAGAGTATCCCGACTGGTCTCACCCTGAACAACCCGATCACGAAGGTCACACAACTGCTGATCCTCAAACTGACAGCTCTGAATCTGGTCAATCAAAGTAGAACGAACCTCAATACTGGCAAGAACTCTGCTAGGATCCGACAAGTCAAGCCTAACCAGACGGTTAGCTAAGGACTGAATGTCCAAGGCCAACTGTCGCTCTGAAACTGAAAGAGAAGCTAGGCTACCCATACTTACTGTCTTCCGACTCAAGGCATCCGCTACCACGTTTGCCTTGCCCGGATGATACAGAATAGTGAAGTCATAGTCCTTCAGTAACTCGACCCATCTCCTCTGTCTCGAGTTCAACTCCCGCTGACTCGTGATATACGGAAGACTACGGTGATCGGTGAAGATATCACAGTGAACTCCATATAAATAATGCCTCCAGATCTTGAGCGCGAAAACTACCGCCGCCAACTCTAAGTCATGAGTGGGGTAGTTGCGCTCGTGAACCTTCAGCTGCCTCGACGCATAAGCTATTACACGACCTTGCTGCATCAACACACAACGCAAAGACCAACGCCCAGAAAGCATGCGCAATACACGGAGAAGCCTCTGACCCTCAACCGGCAAAGTTAAGAACTGGAGCTGAAGTCAATAAGGCCTTAAGCCTCTGGAAGCTATCCCACACTGATGCCGACCACTGAAATGGGACATCCTTCCTAGTCAGCATTAGTCAAGGGTGCTGCTAATGGAAGAAAATCCCTCAACGAACGTCTGTAAGTAAGCCTGCTAACCAATAAAGCCTGGCGAAAGCCTCAGTAACAGTTAGTAGGTCTAGGCCACTCACAGACACCGCTGAAATCTTTGCCCGGATCAAACCGCTAATCCATCCTTAGACACCACGTGGCCCCTAGG
>QJPP01004849.1:0-113025 GCA_003996215.1 Jaltomata sinuosa
AAACCATCAAATCAACCTACCGGTGATCTGCAACGCCTGCCATACAAAGCCTCAAAAGGTGCCATGCCGATACTCGAATGGAAGCTGTTATTATAAGCAAACTCTGCCAAGGGAACAAACTGATTCCAAGAACCTCCAAAGTCAAGAACACAGGCTCGAAGCATGTCCTCCAAAATCTGAATGGTCCTCTCGGACTGACCATCTGTCTGAGGGTGGAAAGCGGTACTAAGATGAACCTCTGTACCCAAATCTCGCTGAATAGCCCTCCAGAACTGAGATGTGAACTGAGTGCCGCGGTCTGAAATGATAGAAGCTGGGACCCCATGCAACCGAACAATCTCACGAAGGTAGATCTGCGCTAACCTCTCTGCACCATAAGAAGTCTGAACTGGCAAGAAATGTGCTGACTTAGTCAGCCTATCAACAATCACCCATATGGAATCAAACCCATGAGAAGTACGAGGCAAACCAACAATGAAGTCTATAGTAATCCCTTCCCACTTCCACTCAGGAATGGGAAGTTGCTGCATCAAACCACCAGGTCTCATGTGCTTGAACTTAACCTGCTGACAGTTCAAGCACCAAGATACAAACTCCGCTATATCCCGCTTCATACCACTCCACCAGTAAAGCTGTCTCAAGTCTCTATACATCTTTGATGTGCCACGGTGAATGGAGTATCTAGTACAATGTGCCTCATGAAGTATCAACTGAATCAAATCACTAATCCTCGGAACACAAAGGCGACTATCAAACCTCAGAACCCCATCTGAATCTAGAGTAGCCCGACTGGTCTCACCCTGAACAACCCGATCACGAAGGTCACACAACTGCCGATCCTCAAACTGACGGCTCTGAATCTGATCAATCAAAGTAGAACGAACCTCAACACTGGCGAGAACTCTGCTAGGATCCGATAAGTCAAGCCTAACCAAACGGTTAGCCAAGGACTGGATGTCCAAGGCCAACGACCGCTCTGAAACTGAAAGAGAAGCTAGGCTACCCATACTCACTGTCTTCCGACTCAAGGCATCCGCTACCACGTTTGCCTTGCCCGGATGATACAGAATAGTGAAGTCATAGTCCTTCAATAACTCGACCCATCTCCTCTGTCTCGAGTTCAACTCTCGCTGACTCGTGATATACTGAAGACTACGGTGATCGGTGAAGATATCATAGTGAACTCCATATAGGTAATGCCTCCAGATCTTGAGCGCGAAAACTACCGCCGCCAACTCTAAGTCATGAGTGGGGTAGTTGCGCTCGTGAACCTTTAGCTGCCTCGACACATATGCTATTACTCGACCCTGCTGCATCAACACACAACCAAGACCAACCCCAGAAGCATCACAATACACGGAGAAGGTCTGACCCTCAACCGGCAAAGTTAAAACTGGAGCTGAAGTCAATAAGGCCTTAAACCTCTGGAAGCTATCCTCACACTGATCCGACTACTGAAATGGGACATCCTTCCTAGTCAGCATAGTCAAGGGTGCTGCTATGGAAGAAAATCCCTCAACGAACCATCTGTAGTAACCCGCTAACCCAATAAAGCTGCGAACCTCAGTAACAGTAGTAGGTCTAGGCCACTCATAAACCGCTGAAATCTTTCCCGAATCAACCCTAATCCCATCCTTAGACACCATGTGCCCTAGGAATGCAACTGACTCAAGCCAAAACTCACACTTTGAGAACTTGGCATAAAGCCGATGATCTCTCAAAGTCTGGAGTATAACCCTTAAGTGCTGCTCATGCTCATCTCTACTACGCGAGTATATCAAGATGTCGTCTATAAAAACTATCACAAATGAGTCCAAATGCGGGCCAAGAACCCTGTGCATCAAATTCATAAAGGCTGCGGGGGCATTAGTCAACCCAAAAGACATCACCAGGAACTCATAATGGCCATAACGTGTCCTGAATGCTGTCTTAGGGATGTCCTCCGCCCTAATCCTCAACTGATGGTAGCCGGACCTCAAATCAATCTTTGAAAACACGACTGAACCCTGAAGCTGGTCAAACAAATCATCAATCCTCGGCATCAGATACCTATTCTTCACTGTCACCCTATTCAGTTGCCGATAATCAATACACATGCGCATAGACCCATCCTTCTTCTTCACGAAGAGAACAGGAGCACCCCACGGTGACACACTAGGTCTAATAAACCCCTTAGCTAACAGATCCTGGAGCTGCTCCTTAAGCTCCCTCAACTCAGCTGGAACCATACGATAAGGAGAAATAGAAATGGGCCTAGTGTCCGGCTCTAGTTCAATAGCAAAATCAATATCTCTCTCAGGTGGAAGGCCTGGTAGGTCGGTAGGAAACACATCGAGGAAGTCTCTAATCACATAAACAGACTCAGGAGAAGTAGGGTCAGCACTAACATCTCAGACATGCTAGATAAGCTAAACACCCACGGGAAATCAACTTCCTAGCTTAAAGACAAGAGATGATCCCAGATGGTGCATGGCTAACAGAACCCTGCCACACAACCGGGGATACACCGGGCACAACTATGGTAATGGTCTTTGCATAACAATCCAAAACCACACGGTGAGGGGATAACCAGTCCATGCCCAGTATCACATCAAAATCTAGCATATCAAGAATCGTCAAATCACCCCAAGTCTCTGAATCACCAATGGATAGCATACAAGATCTCACAATCCGATCCACTACTAAAGAATCTCCTACTGGGGTCAAAACAGAAACAGGAACAGATAATGGCTCACTAGCCAACCCCAAACAAGGCACAAAGTAGGCAGATACATATGAACAAGTGGATCCAGGATCAAATAAAGCCATAGCAGACTGATGGCACACAGAAATCGTACTTGTAATCACAGCATCTGAGGCCTCTGCCTATGGTCTCCTAGGGACCGCGTAAAACTGACGATGACCTCCACCTGCCCGACCGCCATCCCTACCACCTGTTCTGCCGCGTGGAGCACCACCTCTACTCTGACGACCACCCCCTCTAGCTGGGGGCTGAACTACTCGTAAAGGCTCGGCCAACTGAACTGTACCCTGCTGAGGGCAATCTCTAGCAAAATGACCGATCATACCACAAGTAAAACAAGCCCCTGGCGGCCTACTCGGTCGAGATGAACCAGCAGATCCCGCATAACCACCACAGCCTGATGCCCCAAAAATTGTACCCCTCAAAGATTGGCCGCCATAGCCCTGATGGCTGCCCTGACCCTGCTCGAATTGGGTACTACCGAAAGTCTGAAGGGAAGCCTGGACCGGTCGGCTGGACTTACCCTGGTACTGCTGTGGCTGATAACTCCGGCTCCACTGGCCAGGACCTCTACCACTATATCTGGAACCACTATAGACACCCTGATGTCGGGGCCTCTTATCTCTGGACCCCTGATCATGTCGCTGTAGGTCCTCCACAGTGCGGGCATAGTCTACATCAGCCTGGAATGACCGACCACTGGCAATCAATATCTCAGCTGGCTGCTTGATCTCTGGCCTCAAACCCCATATAAATCTGCGAATCCTATCTGCCTTGGTAGGAATGATCATAGCTCCGAACGGTGATAGCTGATGAAAACGGGTCTCATACTCCGAGATAGTCATAGATCCCTGCATAAGGTGAGTAAATTGTTCCCTGCGATGCTCACAATCACTCTGTGGTAGGAACTTGGCCATAAAGGCCTCATAAAACTCAGACCAGGTCAAAAGGGGTGACGATGGTGGTCTACAAGCAACCTGGGCCCTCCACCATAACTTCATTGGGCCCTCCAACTGATAGGTAGTATAACCAACCCGTGAGTCTCTAACAAACCCAAATGATGCAACATCTCCTCACAGGTAGTAATAAAGTCATGTGGATCCTGTCCAGAAGTACCCACAAACCTCGGAGGTGCTAACCTCAAAAACCTACCCAACGCCTTCTGCTCTGACTCTGTCATAACTGGGTGAGGAGCAAGAGGCTGTGCAACAGATGGAACCGGAATGACCTCTGCACGGGGAGCCATAATAGCAGGCTGCGCTCCTGAGCTCTGTGCACCCAGGGCTGCCCCCTGAGCGGATGTCTGCGCTACCTCAGAAGGCCGCTCTCTAATCACACCCAAAAGCTGTAATAGTAATCCCCGATTATCTGGAGACTGGGCTGCGGCTGGAGCTGGCACATAAGTGGGCACTGGAGCTGGTACTGGAGCTGGCGCAGGAGCTGGCGTGGGAGGCTCATCTCCGCGTGATGTCGATGATCTCGTACGAACCATCTGCGGAAGAATGAAGTAGAACAAATGAGATTTCCAGAAACTTCAAGAGTTGTACGCACGACACAGAAGCAATGAAAGAGTCGAATTTCCTAAAATGCCACTGTAGCCTCCCAAAGATTGAGTATGGACGTCTCCGCCCCGATTGGCAGGACTCTACTAGACATTGGCTCCTATACCGATGACACCGGTGAACCTAAAGCTCTGATACCAAGTTGTCACGACCCAATTTCTCGGTCATGATGGCACCTACAACCCCCGGTAGGTGAACCAATCCCCGTATCCCAGAACAGTTAGCAATGGGCTACTATTTAACGAATAAGGGAACAAGACGAAGAGAACAGATAAAAGGAATATAAATATATACATATACGGAAACTAAACTAAACCCTATGATGAGTATACATAATTTTTGTGCTACATACTCCCTTCCATATACTAAGATTTTTGTGGTGATTATGTCAGGTTTTGATGAATCGGGTATGTTCAGAAATAAGATAACGATCAGCTTAGATTTGGTTTTGGATTAGAGGGTTCATACATGGAAATCTGTTGTTTGGAGAAGTTTTGGTTTTGGATAATGGAGATGTAGCCTTAAGTGTTAAAACAAAGGAGAATTTTGATAGTTAAGGTGAGCAAGTGGCGCTATTGATGTAACCTTATCTTGAGAGTACTTATATAAGGTCTAAAATTGTAACACCTCAGAATTCAAATCAGCTAACAAACCTTGAATCCAGAAAATTTCCATAATTTTGGAAGTGCAAATAAACCAAAACTATATATACAGATGTCTCTGAATGGTAATAGAGTATATGAAACAAAAGATAAACTAAAGCTAAGCTCCGATCGCCAAGAGCTCACCCTCAGTCTGAAGTAGTCCCCAACAGATCTCCAAGCACGAATCACAACGATCTAACGGCGATGGCCCACGCTAGGATCTGCACCCAAAGATGCAGGGGGTAGGGGTGAGCACCAAATGCGAAGCATAAGGTACCCAGTAGGTATCATAGGCCGACTGGGCACATATAAGATAAAAGCGTAGTAACAGACAGAATAGAAGCAAGCAGTCACAAAAATCAACGAAAGGTACACAGGAACTAGCCCAGAGGGAAATCAACAGAACCACATATGAGGCTAGTAAGCAGAATATACACACCATAGGCACAGGTGAAAGTAAGAAATAACGCACCTGGGGTCCTTGCAACAACAGTGTATACAAATAAGTTTACGAACTGGACGGTATACCGGTAACCTAAGTGTAAGAAGAGAGAGAAAGAGTAATAATAGGGCATGCTCAGGACATGAATCAAGCCCATAGATCATAAGATCTCACACCCAGCAACTAACAGTCTAGCAGTAACCAATTCATAATTAACCGTAACAGGGATAATTCTACAAGTAAATAACAAAAGTCTACCTACAGTCCCCCGGCCGCCCATACAACCGAGGAACACAAACAAGTGAAAACAAACCCTCCGGCATCCCATACTACCGGAGCGTACAATCAGCAAACAGCAAACAAGGGTGGAACTCGAACCATGAATGATATGATGCATGAAGATCTCAAGTGCCATAGTATCTCTGTATGTACCTCCTCCGGCGCCGATCCGGCCCAGCAGGTAGGTTCCATGGAAGGACACTGCCCGTATACCTCTACTCCACCGTATACCCCTCCTCTGGCACACGCAGCCCGTAGCCCCTGGCCCAGATGGCAAGGTCCATGGAGGTCCCAGACCCCATACTAAAACTCAGTATCAGAACATGTCGCCCGGAAGCAAGTCCGGTATCAGGATGGAGACCCAGTCTCAAATATGCAATGCCTAGACCCTGTCCAGGACTAAAGTAGTAGGAAAATGTCTCAAAAACCCCTCCAAGGGTGCCCGGGCATAACCGGGTCTAAACAGTAAAAAAGTCATCTCAGGTGCTCAGTCCGACCGAGGCTAAAAATCATCTCAAGTAGCAAGAAAACTCAACTAGCACTCCGGCCCTGCCGAGTCTAGCGTTAATCGTAAAACTGGTGATTTAAATCATAATTTTACTTTCTTGCCCAAAAATATACACAAGTTAAATCAAACCATTTCCAAATTATTTCCATCAAAAACGGGCCCCCCGGGCCATGCAAGGTTTAGAAAATAGTGCTAGTAGGCCCGAAGCCAAAACCATAGTAAAACATGGATAAAACCTCTTTATATGCATGGAAATGGTATGATCACACACAATTGCTGCCCCGCAGCTCACAATCAACCTATCGACCCTGCACAGGCCCACAGCTACTCAGCAAGCATAACCAGCCTAGAAGGATAATGCTATGCCCGGGACTCGCGGACATTCCCAAAATCCCACCTTCTATGTTCCAGAGTCAACAAGGCCTCACAGGACCACAAGGGTAAATAAAATATATCGGCAAATACTACAAGCAACGGAGGAACAAAAGTAGGCGAACATGAATAAAGCGGTCAATGTCTGTGGTACCAACCTAATAAACCAACCCAAGGATGCCCATTAATACAATTTTATTCTATATATGTGGAGTCTAGGGAAAATAAACCGTAACCTACCTGTCGTCCGATGACAAGCTCGAACCTATCCGAAAAGAAGCTCCGAAACGAAATCAAACTTGAACTCGGGCTTGAATAACTTGACGTCGATAATTGATTTTCTTTCGGAGATTAAATAAAACGTGAAAATATTTTCTTCCCATCAACACTTTTCAACAATCTGTAAGTATATATGTGCATATGCACAAAGAAAACATTTAGTAGTGGTATGCCTATAAGCTCCTCCACTTTTCTCAAATCAGCCAAATATACATAAGTATATGTGCTGCCAACTTAGTGCATTTATGATGCCACCTCTCACCTTTTGATTGCTGGCCACTTCCTCCACCTCCACGTGGAATGGAGGTGGCAACCAATTCTCCCCGTTAGGTATATACTCGGGTATTGCATAAATTCGTGGTAAAATAAATATAGTTTTTTAAATATACCATAATTATTAGAAAATTATTTCGAATAAAACTTACTATATTATTATAATAATTTTTAACATAACTCAATTTACTATCTCCGTTAAAATATTACAATGTATAAAAACCTTATAAAATAAATACATATACAATTATATCGTATCAAAAATATTTTCCATAAACCTTTAAAATATTTTGAAAAGGTAATAATAATATAATTTTTACCAAATTCAACTTTTAAATAAAATATTTTCAAATACACGCACGATGCTAATAAAATTCTTAAGCTTAGGCTCGTAATTCACCAACGCACGATTTTGATACTCAAGAATTCTCTCGGGATCCTCCCTTATGTTTCATCACTGTTTCGAAACTGAAATGGCATTTTAAAATGTGAAATTGAGGCTTAAATCGAGTTTAACCCGACCCGGTTCGCGACCCGGTTCGCAACCCATTTTCTGCCAGACAGTCCGCGATAAAATAGTCATAACTTTTTACTCCGAGATCAGTTGGACGTGAGGTTTTGTGCGTTGGAAACTAGACCCGTAGACCTTCGATTTGGTATTTCGGGGGACTTCTAACTCTTTATATATTGGGAGAAAAGCTCCGAGACATTTTACCCAAAGTTCAGGAAATTTGTTAAAGATCTTACGATTACTTTTGCCGACTTGCTTGGCTTCAAAACTTATACGTAGAAATGACCAGAAGGGTCATTACACGTGCGTTTCACACAAGAGGAAGTGCGTCACACATCCCATCGCATACAAAACCAGTGTGACTGCCAAAACTGGCCGTGATAAGCAATGTGTTCAGGTTGCGTGTCTCTTCGCATGTCATAAAATAGTGAGTCAAAAGGACGCAACCTTTTGATATGCGATTCGTATGCATTTTGCACATGGAGAAATATTCTGGATTAGAATTTTGGCTTAAACAATTAATTTTAAATAAACTTTGTCTAAAATGATAATCTCTCGATCGATCTTTGACAAATCCAAATCCAAAGCCGAGCTGAGTTAGCGACGACGACGATGCGAGGCTTGTCTTCTTCTCAACCCTTTAAGACAAGGAAAAGGTGTTTCTTAAATATAAACATAACAAATTTCCTTTCCACCACCAATGTGGTACAAATGCTATTTACAAAAGAAAAAGAAATATTTTATTTTTCCTCTATTTTTATTCTCTTCATTTATTCACTTTTTCATATCTAAACCCCAACAATCCACCACATGAATGGGGAATGGGTATAAGATGAAAGAATATATGGACAAGTGTGTGATTTACAAGCAAATATTAATTGCATCTGGATAAGTAGGTTTCCCTTTAAACTTTTCATAGTGAACTTATATCGGATGTACTCGGTCAATCGATAGATGTGATATCTTTGAACCATCGAACTTTGTTGAACACCTAGACAATATAAGTCACACAACTAAACTTTAACCATTTATGGTTCTCACGATTTTTTTTCATTTCATCCATGAACACTGCCCGGTTTTATAAGTGCTTAGAGAATCAGCCTTTACCATTATTATCCTTGAAGCGGCTTACACTTCGCACTTACATAGGTGTTTTCTAAACGTTTAATCCTATAGATAAACTATTTGGTCATACCTTCCAAACTTAGAAACCATTAAAAAGCGTTAAGCCTTAAAAGCTTTACCCTTATTTCTAAACATTGTCTTCATCACGAGAATGGGTTGAGTTATTTCATAATGTTGATCCGTCAATCATAACTTTGTTTTTCTCCTTGAACCTAGCTCTTGGGATCTCCAGTCTACTAGGTAGAGTTACTGCCATGATGACTTTTTCTTGGACTTAAACCCATTCCCCTTGATAATCTTTCAACTACCTCTCTAGTTAGGTTTTTTATAAGTGGATCTAACACATTATGTTTTGACTTTACATAGTCAATCGTGATAATTTCATTAGAGAGTAGTTGTCTAATGGTGTTATGTCTCTGTCAAATGTGACAAGATTTTCTGTTATACATAGTGCTTCATGCCCTACTTATTGCCGCTTGAATATCACAGTGTATGCATAGAGGTGCCAACGATTTAGGCCAGATGAAACATCTCCCAATAAATTCTAGAGCCACTCAGCTTCTTCACCGGCTTTATCTAAATCTATAAAATCAGATTCTATTGTAGAGCGAGCGATACATGTTTATTTGGACGACTTTCAAGAAACTGGTCCTCCACCAAGAGTTAATACATATCCACTTGTGGATTTAACTTCAGATGATCCGGTGATCCAATTTGCATCACTATATCCTTCAAGTACTATAGGATATTTGTTATAATGCAAAGCATAGTTTTGAGTATGTTTCAAAGACCCCAAAACTAGTTTCATTGCCATCCAATGAGTTTGATTGGAATTGAATGTGTACCGACTCAGTTTACTAATAGCACATGTTATATCTGGTCGCGTACAATTCATGATATACATCAAATTTCTCAATACTCGTGTGTATTCTAATTGTGAATCTCTTTCATCTTCATTCTTTTGAAGTGCAAAACTCACATCCATTGGTGTCTTGGCTACATTGAAATTCAAATACTTGAATTTATCAAGTACCTTTCCAATGTAATGAGACTGTGAAAATGCTAGACCTTGAGGAGTTTTATAAATTCTGATCCCTAAAGTCACGTCAGCAACCCCTAAGTCTTTAATATCAAATTTGCTAGCCAGCATATGCTTAGTAGCATTTATGTCAGAAATGTCTCTACTGATGATCAACATATCATCAACATACAAACAAAAAATGAGTTTATGATTTGGAGTGTGTTTGATGTAAACACATTTGTCACACTCATTGATCTTAAATCCATTTGCCAACATTGTTTGGTCAAACTTTGCATGTCATTGTTTGGGTGCTTGTTTTAGTCCATAAAGTGACTTAACAAGTTTGAAAACCTTTATTTCTTTACCTGAAATCACAAAATCCTCAGGTTATTCTATGTAAATTTCATCCTCCAACTTTCCATTCAAAAAAGTTGTTTTCACATACGTTTGATGGATTTCAAGACCATATACTGCCGCCTATGCAACTAACATCCTAATAGATGTTATTCTCATTACCGGTGAATATGTGTCAAAATAATCAAGATCTTTCTTTTGTCTATAACATTTGACAACAAGTCTTGCCTTATATTTTTCAATAGTACCATCAGCTTTTATTTTTCTTTTAAAGATCCATTTGGAACCTAAAGGTTTATTTCCAGGAGGAAGATCAACCAATTCCCAAGTATGGTTGCTCAAGATTGATTCAATCTCACTATTGACAGCTTCTTTCCAAAAAGCTGAGACTCCAGAAGATATATCTTTTTTAAGCGTTTGAGGCTCATTTTCAAGAAGAAAAGTCACAAAATTTATTCCAAAGGAAGTAGATGTCCTTTTATATTTACCACGTCTTGTATCCTCTTCATCAAGAGTACTTTTCTTTGATTCTTTCCGAGGTCATTTAGTTCTTTCACTTGCTGACTCACTATTCATTTTATACGGATAAATATTTTCAAAGAATTTAGGTTCAACACAGATTTGGCATTGTGATTTACTACTCTTAAACTTAGGCAATACTTCTAAACTTATTAGTTTTTGCAAGGTTTTGTGATTGACATGTCCTAAACGAACATGCCATAAATTATTTGACTCAATCAAGTAAGAAGAAACTGAATTATTATTCATTTCCACAATCATTACATTGAGTTTGAAAAGGCCCTCAGCTAGGTAACCTTTTCCTACATACATTTCATTCTTACTAATTACAACCTTATCGAAAACAAAAGCACACTTGAATCCATTCTTAGTAAAAAGTGAAGTTGAGACCAAGTTCTTCTGCAAATCAGGTACATGAAGGACGTTATTTAGAGTCAGGAGCTTGTTGGATGTCATATTCAAGCTTATATTACATGTTCCTTCAACTTTTGTTGTAGCAGAGTGTGCCATAAAGATGGTCTCATCGGGTCCAGCAGGAGCATGGGATGCAAATAGATTCTTATTGGCACACACATGACCGGTAGCACCAGAATCTATCCACCATTCCCTTGAGTTGCCAACCAAGTTTCATTCAGAAAGCATGGCACATAAGTCTTCCACTTGTTCGACTATGTTTGCTTGACCCTTGTTCTTGCCTTTCTTTGGAGCCTGACAATCTAAAGACTTGTGACCAGCCTTGCCATAATTATAGCAGTTGCCTTTGAACTACTTCTTTGGTGGATTGTTCTTTGGTCCAGAAGGATTCTTTCTTTTCTTGTTTGTTGGTGCTTCTTCAATAATATTTGCTCATGATATTGCTGAAATTGCACGTGACTTCTTTTCTGTAGCCTTGTTGTCCTCTGCTATCCTTAGACGAACAATCAAGTCTTCAAGAGTCATTTTCTTGCGCTTATGCTTCAAGTAGTTCTTAAAGTCCCTCCATGAAGGAGGCAACTTTTTGATAAAAACCGCTACTTGAAAAGCTTCATTTGTTATCATACCTTCCGAAAGGAGATCATGAACGATGACTTATAATTCTTGGACTTGTGGTATAATAGTCTTGTTGTCAACTATTTTAGAATCCAAGAACTTTTCAGCCACGGACTTTTTCAGTCCGACATCCTCAATTTTGTATTTCTTCTCAAGAGCATTCCATAACTCTTTTGAAGTCTTACAAATGCCGAAGACGATGTACAAGCCATCCTCTAATCCATTGAGTATGTAGTTCTTGCATAGGAAACCTAAGTGTTTCTATGCTTCAGTAACCACAAACTTCTCTTTATCTGTTGTTCCTTCAGCCAACACAGGAACGTCCTAACTTATGAAATGTTGCAGGCTTAGAGTTGTGAGATAGAAGAATATCTTCTGCTGCCATCTCTTGAAGTCGATACCCAGAAATTTTCTCAGCTTTTCTGCCATAGCCATTGCAGGTGCAACATTTGTACAACTTGATGATCCAATAGTTGTTACTGCTGGGGAAATACTATTCACAACAGAATCATTTTGATGTTCTATTTCATTCGTCATTTTTTGGTCACAAATTTAAAAAATAATTTAGTATAAAAAATACTAACAATAAAGACTATATTTTTTGTCAACTTGTTTCTAGTGAATGATGAAATTTTTATATTCTTCGAATTATTCAACAGAATGAACTCTAAGTTCTGATAAAGTTTTTATATTCTTCAAATCTAAACAAAGATTTAAACGGAGTAGAAAATCAAAAGGTTTTAATCTCCACTAACTTCAAATACAAATTAACAATAATTTTCTTAAGATTGTTATTTGAGTTATATAAAATCTATATTTAAAAGTAAGTAGAAATAAGAAATGAAACTATTTATGAAAAATAGTAGAAGAAAAAAGATGAAGAAGAAATCAATCCCACTGAATGCACAGTGTGTCCTGAAGAAAATTATTCCCCTCAGGCACCCAAGGTTGATGGAATATATCCTTCTAGGATATAATGATTAAGTATCAATAGAATAGCGGTACCTCAAATTCTATTGATCGGTGAACCACTCAACGGTAGTAAATCACACTTGAATTGAAGAAATGTAGAAGTATACTTATGTTTATTGTACTTAGAATGTACTCAAATTCGTGCTTCATATCTGTGGAAGAATTAGATATTTATAGCCAAAAAGCACTGCTTCAAAAAGGAAGCAAAGGTTCAGAAAAGTTGCAGTGTTTCAGATACGATGGGATGACATGCGTTTCGCACAAGAGGAAGTGCATGTTGCACATCCCATCGCACACGAAACCAATGTGACTGCCAAAACTGGCTATGATATGCGATGTGTGCAGGTCGCGTGTCTCTTCACACGTCACAAAATAGGGAGTCAAAAGGATGCAACCTTTTGATGTGCGATTATTGTGCATTTTGCACATGCCGATATGCGGCTCGCACATGGAGAAATATTCTAAGTTAGAATTTTGGCTTAAAAAATTAAGTTTAAATAAACTTTAACTAAAAAGATAATCTCTCGATCAATCTTTGACAAATCTAAAGCCAAAGTCGAAGCCAAAGCCAAGCCGAGTGAGCAACGATGATGGCGAGAGGCTTGTCTTCTTCTGTCATGCCCCAAGGTTACCCCTTAGACGTAACACGGGACTTGGGACTATAAGTGCCCCAAGCTAACCCTTGGTCATACCATTCTCAAGCATAATAAAAGATAAGCGGGAGCATAATAGGTAAATCCGGACTCACATAAATGGATAATCAAGTTCAGTAGGGAAAACAACATCCAGAAAGAGACTCAAAGCCAGTCTATGTCTGAAAATCCTCTACTCATGACATAAAGAGTTGCTAGGACAAGATCCTAGCTAACTCGAAGTGCAAAAAATAAAATAGCTAACATTAACTAAGAACATAACCAGTCCTCGACCTAAGAGGACTCACCAACAGCTGACAGAGAGTGGCCTAGGAGCTCTAGCCACGGGTCTGAGAAGGGGCACCTGAATCTGCATCATTAAAGGATGCAGCGCAAGATATGTGTCAGTACTATGGAATGTACTGAGTATATGAGGTATGCATGAACATGACAAAACAATCTAAGTATGCTTCAACAATCGAAATCTTGCTTTAAAGGTAAAACTGGATGCAAATGACTCTATGAACTACCACAAGCTGAAAACATGATCATAAACAAGGAGTCTGAAATCTGAATAAGAGTCAAATACATTTAAAAGATTAAATTGTTTCTGAGGGAGGTTCTCTAACCGACATAGACCATGTGAGCTACATGGAATCCGATGTATATGCCCCATCGAGAGGACCCAATATACCTTGCAAAGGTATAAAGGCATGACTGTGGCGTGATCACTAAATCTGATACCCAATCAAGGGGACTTATAAACCTACGGGGGTACTTAGTTTTTGGACTAAGGGTACTCTCACCCTGTCAAACTTGGTGCTAAATACTACTCCCAAAACATACATATAGCTCATATAATACTGGGGCATATCTAATGCCAAAACTGATCATAACTGAAGACATATCTCATGTCAAAACTGTTTGAAAAGCAATAAGACATATATGATACCATGCAATTCAAATTCATACTTTTAAGGACTTAGCATAACTATAATTCAAATCATGCTTTACCTTTCTAATTTCGTACTTGAAGAATTAAGCATGCAATTTCATAAACACAAGAAAGGTCATGATATCTAATCTTGTCAAATTTCTCTTAAAAACATGCAATTCAATGGGATCATGTTATAAAGGAACTTTAATGCTTGGGATTTTAAAACCAATGGGGAAATCATGATCAAATCACAATTAATCTATAAGAATCCATGAACTTAAGCATAGAAATTGATTTCATAAGTTTTCCCCAATTTAGATCAAAACCGTAATTTCACAAGTTCATGAATCACTTTGAGAATTGGGGGTTTTGGGCACAAGGGTGAAAGAAACCCATTGTTGAATACCCACATACCTTGATTGAAGCTAACTCACTTGAATTGAAAAGACTTAGGAGACTTGAACTTGGAGCTTGAGACTTGAAGCTTGGAGAAGAACTTTTCCTTATTGGGAGAAGAATGAAGTAACGAGAAGGAACTTAGGCTAATGAGGGTGAAAACCCTACTTAAAATAGTCAAAATGACATCATTTAGGAGTTAAAAGGGTGGGAAACAACTAAAATACCCCTGGGACTTAAATAGAAACTGCAGGAAAAAGGGCTGCCTCACGGGCTACCCGACGGGTGTCGCGCCCACGATGGCCCATCGGCCAAGGCATCGCGCCCACGACAGCCCGTCAGTCAAGGCGTCGGGCAGGGTACCTTGGTTGAGGTCTGCTGGACCATTCCGATGATGAGCTCAGATGGTCCATCACGCATGCGATACCCGTGGAGTTGCCCATCTAGGGAAAGGCGGACAGGGGGAAGGATCCCTGGATCAATCTGACGGTTTGCTCCCATAGGTAATCGTACCCGCGACACCCATGGCCTAACCCGTTGGGGAAGCTGGGGTGATGGGGAGAGAGCAGCTGGGGGATCCCAATGGTGGTTTCCCTTGGGTCATCGCATCTGTGATGCCCATTGTGACCGCCTATTGGGCTGAGGCAGTTGGCACAATCTCACTGTTTTATTCCCACGAGGCACCCAATGGGCCGTCTAAGATATGACGCTCGTGGCACTACCCGTGGTGACCTACAGTTGCAGAAAAAGTGCAGAAATCTCACTGGATTCAGAATTCAATAGCTGGTTTAGATTGCGGGGTGTTACAATATCTCACCCTTGGGATCATTCATCCTCGAATGAAGACTTAAGTAAGGGAAACCATAAAGAAACAGCCCAACCAAGCAACAAAACATGAAAACTGAAGAATAAGCATGAAAACTGAGCTTGCAACTTAAGACATGACAAAACTAACTTCGGAAAACATGGATGCATGCTAGGATCACGAGGGGAACTGATGGAAAAGAATTGGTGGGACATACTAAGGAGAGAACTAGTACCTCAAGCTGGAACAAAATCGGGAGGAAAGAGATGGGGATATTTGGCCTTCATGTCCTCTTCCGCTTCCCAAGTAGCTCCCTCAATAAGCAGATTTCTCCAAAGAACTTTCACCGAAGCGACTTCATTGTTCCTCAACCTTCGAATCTGATGATCAAGGATCTCCACGGGAACCTCCTCAAAAGTGAGACTATCCTTCACACCCACATCCTGTAAGGGAACGATCAAGGCTGGGTCACCAACACATTTCTTTAAGAAGGAAACATGGAAAACTGGATGAATTGCTTCAAATTCTATTGGCAAATCCAACTCATAGGCAACGCTACCAACTGTCCTCAAAATCCGATAAGGACCTACAAAATGGGGGATGACCTTCCCTTTCTTGCCAAATCTCATCACACCCTTCATAGGTGACACTTTCAGAAAAATCCAATCATCAACTTCAAATTTTAACTCCCTTCTTCTCACATTCGCGTATGATTTCGGTCGACTCTGAGCGGTCTTCAACCTCTCCCTAATAAGCTGAACCTTCTCCATGGTCTCATGCACCGAATCTGGGCTAATCAAGGCTGCCTCACCTACCTCAAACCAACCAATAGGAGACCTATATATCCGGCCATAAAGTGCCTCATAAGGAGCCATCTGGATGCTAAAGTGAAAGTTGTTGTTATAGGCAAACTCGATAAGAGGTAAGTGATCATTACAACTACCTATGAAATCAATCACACAAGCTCTCAACATATCCTCCAAAGTCTGAATAGTACGCTCAACCTGGCCATCCGTCTGAGCGTGAAAAGCTGTGCTAAGCTTCACCTGAGTACCAAGACCCTTCTGAAATGATCTCCAAAACTGGGAAGTAAACTGAGGACCTCTATCTGAAATGATAGACAACGGAACACCATGCAATCGGACTATCTCCCGGAGGTAGAGTCTGGCATAGTCATCTCCTGAATTCGTAGTCTTAACAGCCAGGAAATGGGATGATTTAGTCATACGGTCGACAATCACCCAAATCGAATCATGTTGCCTTTGAGTACGGAGGCAAACCAGTAATAAAGACCATATTGATTGCTTCCCATTTCCAAGTGGGAAGGTCAATATCTTGAATTGTTCCACCCGGCCTTTGATGCTCCACTTTTACTTGTTGACTGTTGGGACACTTAGTCACAAACCCGGCTATGTCCCTCTTCATACCATTCCACCAAAAGACTTCTCGTAGATCACGGTACATCTTAGTGGCACCCGAATTAATGGAATATCGGGAACTGTGAGCCTCAGTAAGAATCTGTTGTCTCAACCCATCTACATCTGATACACATAAGAGACCCTGGTAACGAAGAACACCATCTCCCCCTTGGGAGAAAACCTCAACCCGCTGCTGATGAACTACACCCTTAAGCTAAAGTAAAATGGGATCCTTATCTTACTTTGCGTTCACCTCAGCTACCAAGGATGATTTAGCACCATTTTGGACAATGACACCACCTTCGGTCGAGTCCATAAGGCGAACTCCCAACCGAGCAAGCCTATGAACCTCTTTAACCAATTCCTTCTTTCCATCTTCCAAAAAAGATACACTACTCATAGACAATCTACTAAGGGCATCCGCCACAATATTGGCCTTATCCAGATGGTAAAGCACACTCATGTCGTAATCCTTAAGAACTTCAAGCCACCTTCTTTGTCGCATATTTAATTCCTTCTGAGTGAACACATACTGGAGACTCTTATGATCGGTGAATACATCCACGTGCACCCCATACAAATAATATCTCCAAATCTTCAAAGCAAAGACCACGGCTGCTAACTCAAGATCATGAGTAGGGTAGTTCTTCTCATGAGTCTTAAGCTGTCTAGAGGCATATACAATCACCTTACCACGCTGCATCAAAACACAATCCAAACCAATCCTAGAAGCATCACAATACACCACAAAGTCATCTAGGCCCTCGGGTAGAGCTAACACTGGAGTTGTGGTCAATCTAATCTTTAATTCCTTAAAGTTCTTTTCACACAAATCAGACCACTGAAATTTTACCTTCTTCTGAGTCAATCGGGTCAAAGGGGCAGCAATAGAAGAAAATCCTTCCACAAACCTCATGTAGTAATTAACCAAACCCAAAAAGCTTCTAATATCAGATGGGGAAGTGGGTTTAGGCCAGTTCTTTACTACCTCTATCTTTTGAGAATCAACCCGAATACCATCTTTTGTCACAATATGACCCATAAAAGCAACAGACTGCATCCAAAACTCACACTTGCTAAACTTAGCAAATAACTGCCAGTCCTTGAGAGTTTGCAACACAACTCATAAGTGGTCTGCATGCTCCTCCTCACTTCGAGAGTATATAAGGATATCTTCAATGAAAACAATCACAAACATATCCAAAAACTATTTGAACACACGGTTCATCAAATCCATAAAAGTTGCAGGGGCATTTGTTAGACCAAAAGACATAACAACAAACTCATAATGACCATACTGAGTTCTGAAGGTTGTCTTCAAAATATCACACTCTCTGACATGAAGCTGATGATAACCAGATCTAAGGTCGATTTTGGAGAAGAAACTAGCACCCTGAAGTTGATCGAACAAGTCATCAATCCTAGGAATGGAAAATTTTTTCTTGATTGGGATCTTGTTCAACTGACGATAGTCAATACACATTCGAAGAGAACCATCTTTCTTCCGAACAAATAAAATTGGAGCACCCCATGGATAAATGCTAGGCCTGATAAAACTCTTATCAAGAAGATCCTTCAATTGATCCTTCAACATCTTAAGTTCGGCGAGAGACATCCTATAGGGAGGAATAGAGATGGGATTCGTATCTTGAAGAAGATCTATCCCAAAGTCGATCTCCCACTCGGGAGGGACTCCGGGCAAATCCTTGGGAAACACTTCTAGGAATTCATTCACAACGAGAACAGTCTGAAGGAATGGGGTTTCAGACTCCGTGTCCATAACCCGCACTATCTGATAAACATACCCCTTTGAAATCATCTTCCTAGACTTAAGATAAGATATGAACCTACCTTTTGAGGATGGGGGGCTACCTTACCATTCTAAAACGGGTTCATTTAGAAACTTGAAACTGACAACCCGAGTACGACAATCAACAGAAGCATAATATCAAAATTTGTTATCTCCAACTCTACTAAATCCACTGAAGTGACTCTATGAAGGATCGAGATAGAGCAATTTCGGTAGATTATTTTGGCTAAGTCTGACTCACTAACAGGAGTAGAAACACAAAAGGGTTCTAAAAGCAATTCAGGACATACTTCGAATTTGCATGTTATATAAGGGGTCACAAATGATAAGGAGGCACCAGGGTCCAACAAAGCATACACATCAAAAGAGAAGACTTTCAAAATACCAGTGATAATATCTGGGGAACCCTCCTGGTCCTGATGAGAGGACATAGCATAAAGACAGTTCTGGCGCTGACCACCAGAGCTAGAAGTTATGCCCTGCTGGGCTGATCGACCTCCTGGGGCTGCTGGAGCAGACTGAGCCCTACCACCACCCTACCCCTTCTTAGCTGAAGGGAAATCTCTGATACGATATCTAATCTGACCTTAACCAAAACAACCCTCTCTACCAGCCAAACACTCACCGGGGTGGTTCTTCCCACACTTAGCACAATCAGGAAAAGAAGGCCCATTTGTACCACTACTCCGAGAATAAGAGCCTGCACCTCTATCAGACTAATCATGACGGGGCCTGGAGGCCTGATAAGGAGCACTGGACGAAGAATGCACGGGTCCAGATGACCTCTTCTGAAATTAGGAGCGATGTCTGCCACCGGACCTCTGATGACCAAAACCTGATCCCTCGGATCTAGCCCTCTTGTTCTCCCTATCCATCTCCCTAAGACCGTCTCCCTCAATCTGGTGGGCATGGGTCATGAGTCTGGAAATGTTCATATCACTCAACAGCATAGCAGACATACACTCCTTTTTCACCAAATCTGAAACCCCATAGATAAACTTGCTCATCTGATCATATGGGTCAGCTATCATAGAGGGGGAATACCTAGACAACTGAGTGAACTTCAAACTGTACTCCTGAATAGTCATGTATACCTATCTCAAGTTCACAAACTCCTCAGTATTTGCTTGCCTCAACTCTCGGGTAAAGAACCGGTCAAGGAAGGCTCTCTCAAAACACTCCCAAGTCATAGGGACCTCGTCCTTAGCTCTAGCTTCCTTCCATTGCGTGAACCAAATATGAGCCACATCCCTAAGTTGATAGGATGCCAACTCAACACAGTCAACTCCAACTACTTGCATCACCTGAAAGATTTTCTTCACTTCATCAATAAAATTTAACTGATCCTCATTCACCTTCGAACCCCAAAACTCTGGCGGGTTCATACGGACAAAATCACAAACTTGAGTCACTACCCCACCTTGAGGGTGGACGGGGGCAGGAGCTTGCTGATTGGCCTGAGCGGCCAAGGTCTGGGCTAGAAAATAGATGGCATTCCTAAACTCCTCATTCATGACCTTGGGGGCCGGAACTGGAGGAGCGGTATTCCGAGCGTCTTGGTGAGGCATAGCACATCGAGGTATGATCTGAAACGTACAAGGTAAGGATTAGAGGAACATTAGAGTTAAGCTCTATCGCACGATATAATCATGAAAGAAGTGAAGTTTTTTAAGAAATCTCATAGTTTCCCCCTCATATATCTGGTGCGCTTCACACACATGAAGGAAACTCTACTAGATGCGGCTTTCAGACATCCTAGAACTCTTGAACCTGAGGCTCTTATACCAAGTTTGTCATGCCCCAAGGTTACCCCCTATATGTAACACGGGACTTGGGATGACAAGTGCCCCAAGCTAAACCTTGGTCATAGCATTCTCAAGAATAAAAAAAGATAAGCGGGAGTATAATAGGTAAATTTGGACTCACATAAATGGATAATCAAGTTCAGTAGGGAAAACAACATCCATAAAGAGACTCAAAAGTTGTCTATGTCTAAAAAGCCTCTACTCATGACATAAAGAGTACCTAGGACAAGACCCTAGCTAACTCAAAGTGCGGAAATAAAATAGCTAACACTGACTAAGAATATAACTAGTCCTCGACCTAAGAGGACTCACCAACAGCTGACAAAGAGTGGCCAGGGAGCTCTAGCCACGGGTTTCAGAAGGGGCACCTGAATCTGCATCATCAAAGGATGCAGCACAAGATAGAGTATATGAGGTATGCATGAACATGACAAAACATGCTAAGTATGCTTAAATAATCGAAATTATGCTTTAAAGGTAAAACTGGATGTAAATGACTCTATGAACTACCACAAGCTGAAAACATGATCATAAACAAGGAGTCTGAAATCTGAATAATAGTCAAATACATTTTAAAGAATAAACTATTTCTAAGGGAGGTTCTCTAACCGATATAGACCATGTGAGCTACATGGAATCCGATGTATATGCCTCATCGAGAGGACCCAATATACCTTGCCAGGGTATAAAGGCATGACTGTGGCATGATTACTAAATCTGATGCCCAACCGAGGGGAGTTATAAACCTACGAGGGCACGTAGTTCTGGGACTAAGGGTACTCTTACCTTGTCTAACTCGGTGCTAAATACTACTCCCAAAACATACATGTAGCTCATATAATACTGGGGCATATCTAATGCCAAAACTGATCATAACTGAATACATATCCAATGTCAAAACCGTTTGAAAAGAAATAAGACATATCTGATGACATGCAATTCAAATTCATACTTTTAAGGACTTAGCATAACTTTAATTCAAATCATGTTTTACCTTTCTAATTTGATACTTGAAGAATTAAGCATGCAATTTCATAAATACAAGAATGGTCATGATATCTAATCATGTCAAATTTCTCTTGAAAACATGCAATTTAATGGGATCATGCTATAAAGCAACTTTAATGATTGGGCTTTTAAAACCAATGGGGAAATCATGATCAAATTACAATTAAGCTATAAGAACCATGAACTTAAGCATAGAAACTGATTTCATAAGTTTTCCCCAATTTAGATCAAAACCCTAATTTCACAAGTTCATGAATCACTTTGAGAATTGGGGGTTTTGGGCACAAGGGTGAAAGGAACCCATTGTTGAATACCCATATACCTTGATTGAAGCTAACCCACTTGAATTAAAAAGACTTAGGAGACTTAAACTTGGAGCTTGGAGAAGAACTTTTCCTTATTGGGAGAAGAATAAAGTAATGAGAAGGAACTTTGGCTAATGAGGGTGAAAACCCTACTTGAAATAGTCAAAATGACATCTTTTAGGAGTTAAAAGGGTGGGCAATAACTAAAATTCCCTTGAGACTTAAATAGAAACTAAAGGAAAAAGGGTCGCCTCACGGGATACCCGACGGGCGTCGCACCCACAACGGCCCGTCGGCCAAGGCATCGAGCAGGGGTACCTTGGTTGAGGTCTTCTATACCATTCTGATGACGAGCTCCCACAGCCCGTTGTGTCTGCGACGCCCGTGGGGTTGCCCATCGAGGGAAACGCAGACAGGGGGAAGGATCCCGGGATCAATCCAACGGCTTGCTCCCATAGGTCGTCGTACCCGTGACGCCCGTGGCCTAACCCGTGGGGAAGCTGGCGTGATGGGGAGAGAGCGGCTGGGGGATCCCGATGGCGGTTTCCCATGGGCCATCGCATCTAAGACGCCCGTTGTGACCACCCATCGGGCTGAGGCAGCTGGCACAATCTCACTGTTTGGTTCCCACGGGGCACCCAATGGGCCGTCTGAGCTACGACGCCCGTGGCGCTGCCCGTGGTGACCTACAGTTGTAGAAAAAGTGCAAAAAACTCATTGCATTCAGAATATAATAGCTGGTTCGGATTGCGGGGTGTTACATCTTCTCAACGCTTTATGACAAGGAAAAAGTATTTCTTAATATAAACACAATAAAAAAAATTCCACCACCAATGTGGTACAAATGCTCTTTACAAAAGCAAAAGAAATATTTCATTTTCCCTCCATTTCTATTCTCTCCATTTATTCAATTCTTCATATCTAAACCCCAACAATCGCACACATCAATGGGGAATGGGTATAAGATGAAAGAATATATGGACAAGTGTGTAATCTACAAGAAAAGATTAATTGCATCTGGATTTGTAGGTTTCCCTTTGAACTTATCATAGTTAACTAATATCGGATGCACTCGGTAAATTGATAGATGCGATATCTTTGAACCGTCAAACATTGTTGAACACCTAGACAATATAAATCACATAACTAAACTTTAACCATTTATGGTTCTCATAATTTTGTTCGTTTCAGCAATGAACACTGCCTGGTTTCATAAGTGCTTAAAGAATTAGCCTTTACCATTATTCTCCTTGAAGCGTCTTACACTTCACACTTACATAGGTATTTTCTAAACGTTAAATCATATAGATAAATTATTTGGTCATACCTGCCAAACTTAGAAACCATTAAAAAGCTTAAAGCCTTTAAAGCTATACCCTTATTTCTGAACATTTTCTTCATCACGAGAATGGTTTGAGTTATTTCATAATGTTGAACCGTCAATCATAACTTTATTTTTCTCCTTGAACCTAGCTCTTGGGATTCCTAGTCTACTAGGTAGAGTTACCGCCATGATGACTTGTCCTAGGCCTTAAACCAATTCCTCTTGATGATCTTTCAACTACCTCTCTAGTTAGGCTTTTTATAAGTAGATATGACACATTATCGTTTGACTTTACATAGTCAATCATGATAATTCCACTAGAGAGTAGTTGTCTAATGGTATTATGTCTCCGTCGAATGTGATGACATTTTCAGTTATACATAGTGATCTGTGCCCTACCTATTGTCGCTTGGATATCAAAGTGTATTCATACAGGTGCCAATGGTTTGGGCCAGAATGGAACATCTCCCAAGAAATTCTAGAGTCACTCAACTTCTTCACCGGCTTTACCTAAAGCTATAAACTCAGATTCTATTATATAGCTAGCAATACATGTTTATTTGGATGACTTTCAAGAAACTTCTCCTCCACCAAGAGTAAATACATATCCACTTGTGGATTTAACTTCAGATGATCCGGTGATCCAAGTTGCATAACTATATCCTTCAAGTACTGCAGTATATTTTTTATAATGCAAAGTATAGTTTTGAGTATGTTTTCAATGCCCCAAAACTAGTTTCATTGCCATCCAATAAGTTTGATTGGGATTAAATGTGTACCAACTCAGTTTACTAATAGCACGTTATATCTGTTCGCGTATAATTCATGATATACATCAAATTTCCTAATACTCGTGCGTATTCTAATTGTGAATCTCTTTCACCTTTATTCTTTTGAAGTACAAAACTCACATCCATTGGTGACTTGGCAACATTAAAATTCAAATACTTGAATTTATCAAGTACCTTTCCAATGTAATGAGACTGTGACAATGAGACCTTGAGGAGTTTTATAAATTCTGATCCCTAAGATCACGTCAACAACCTCTAAGTCTTTCATATCAAATTTGCTATCCAGAATATGCTTAGTAGTATTTATGTCAAAAATGTCTCTACTGATAATCAACATATCATCAACATACAAATATACAATGACTTTATGATTCGGACTGTCTTTAATGTAAACACATTTGTCACACTCATTGATCTTAAATCCATTTGCCAACATTATTTGGTCAAACTATGCATGTCATTGTTTGGGTGCTTGTTTTAGTCCATAAAATAACTTAACAAGTTTTCACACCTTTATTTCTTAACCTGAAACCACAAAACCCTCAGGTTATTCTAGGTAAATTTTATCCTCCAACTCTCCATTCAAGAAAGCCATTTTCACATCCATTTGATGGATTTCAAGACCATATACTGCCGCCAATGCAATTAAAATACGAATAGATATTATTCTTGTTACCGGTGAATATGCATCAAAATAATCTAGACCTTCATTTTGTCTATAACATTTGATAACAAGTCTTGCCTTATATTTGTCAATAGTACCATCAGCCTTTATTTTCCTTTTAAAGATCTATTTGGAACCTAAAGGTATATTTCTAGGAGAAAGATCAACCAATTCCCAGGTATGGTTTCTCAAGATTGATTCAATCTCACTATTGACGGCTTCTTTCTAAAAAATGGAGTCTCCAGAAGATATAGCTTCTTTAAACGATTGAGGCTCATTTTCAAGAAGAAAAGTTACAAAATTTGGTCCAAAGAAAGAAGATGTCCTTTGATATTTACCACGTCTTGGATCCTCTTCATCAAGAGTACTTTCCTTTGATTCTTCCCGAGGTTGTTTAGTTCTTTCACTTGATGACTCACTATTCATTTTATACGGATAAATATTTTCAAAAAAATTAGAATTGTCAATTCTATTACCGTACTATCATGAATATCTGGATGTTCAGATTTGTGAACAAAAAATTGACATGCTTTACTATTTTTAGCATATCCAATAAGAACACAATTCACAGTCTTTGGTCCTATCTTGACCCTTTTGGGTTTGGGAACTTGGACTTTGGCTAAGCACCCCCACACTTTGAAATATTTCAAGTTGGGTTTTCTTCTTTTCCATTTCTCATAAGGAATAGATTGCATTTTACTATGGGGTAATCTATTGAGTATCTTGTTTGTTGTAAGGATAGCTTCTCCCCACAAGCTTTGTGTTAAACCAGAATATATCAATAAGGCATTCATCATTTCCTTCAATGTTCAATTTTTCCTTTCCACAATTCCATTGGATTGAGATGTGTAGGGGGCAATAGTTTGATGGACAATTTCATTTTCCAAATATATTACTTCAAACGGAGATTCATACTCTCCAACCCTATTACTCCTTATCATTTTGATCTTCTTATTCAATTGATTTTTAACTTCAATTTTGTATTGCTTAAATGCTTCAATTACTTCATCCTTACTGTTAAGCAAGTAAACATAACAGTACCAAGTACCATTGTCAAAGAAGGTTATGAAATACCTTTTTCTACCGCGAGATGGTATTGACTTCATATCATAAATATTTGTGTAAATTAAGTCTGAGGAATTGGACTTTCTTTCAACAGACTTATATGGATATTTATCAAATTTAGATTCAACACAGATTTGGCATTCTGATTTACTGCACTCAAACTCAGGTAATACTTCTAAATTTATCAGTTTTTGCAAGGTTTTGTGATTGACATATCCTAAATGAACATGCCATAAATCATTTGACTCAATCAAGTAAGAAGAAACTGAACTCGTATTCATTTCAACAATCATTACATTGAGTTTGAAAAGGCCCTCAGTTAGGTAACCTTTTCCTACATACATTTCATTCTTACTAATTACAACCTTATCAGAAACAAAAATACACTTGAATCTATTCTTAGTAAGAAGTGAAGTTGAGACCAAGTTTAGATTCACGACCTTGTTGGATGTCATCTTCAAGCATATATTGCATGTTCTTTCAACTTTTGTTGTAGAGAGTTTGCCATAAAGATTGTCTCATCGGGTCCACCGGAGTATAGGATGCAAATAGATCCTTATTGGCACACACATGACGGGTAGCACCAGAATCTATTCACTATTCCCTTGAGTTGCCAACCAAGTTTCATTCAGAAAGCATGGCACATAAGTATTCCACTTGTTAGACTATGTTTTCTTAACCCTTGTTCTTGCCTCTCTTTGGATCCCAACAATCTAAAGACTTGTGACCAGTCTTTCCATAATTATAGCAGTTGCCTTTGAACTTCTTCTTTGGTGGATTGTTCTTTGATCCATAAGGATTCTTTCTTTTCTTGTTTGTTGGTGCTTCTTCAATAATATTTGCTCCTGATATTGTTGAATTTGCACGTGACTTCTTTTCTGCAGTCTTGTTGTCCTCTTCTCTCCTTAGATGAACAACCAGGTCTTCAAGGTTCATTTCCTTTCGCTTATGCTTCAAGTAGTTCTTAAATTCCCTCCATGAAGGAGGCAACTTTTTGATAAAAACTGCTACTTGAAAAGCTTCATTTGTCACCATACCTTTCGCAAAGAGATCATGAATGATGACTTGTAATTCTTGGACTTATGATATGATAGTCTTGTTGTCAACCATTTTAGAATCCAAGAACTTTTCAGCCACGAACTTTTTCAGTCCGATATCCTCAATTTTGTATTTCCTCTCAAGAGCATTCCATAACTCTTTTGAATCCTTACAAACACTGAAGACATTGTACAAGCCATCCTCTAAGCCATTGAGTATGTAGTTCTTGCATAGGAAACCTGAGTGTTTCTATGCTTCAGTAACCACAAACTTCTCTTTATCTGTTGTTCCTTCAGCCAACACAGGAACGTCCTCACTTATGAAATGTTGCAGGCTTAGAGTTGTGAGATAGAAGAATATCTTTTGCTGCCATCTCTTGAAGTTGATACCCAAAAAAATTCCTGGCTTTTCTGCCATAGCCATTGCAGGTGCAACATTCTTACGACTTGATGATATAATAGTTGTTACTGCTGGGGCAATACTATTCACAAAAGAATTATTTTGATGTTATATTTCATTCGTCATTTTTCTGTCACAAATTTGAAAAACAATTTAGTATCAAAAATACTAACAATAAAGACTATATTTTTAGTCAACTTGTTTCTAGTGAATGATGAAGTTTTTATATTCTTTGAATTATTCAACAGAATGAACTCTAAGTTGTGATGAAGTTTTTATATTCTTAAAATCAAAAAGAAGATTCAAACGGAGTAGAAAATAAAAAGGTTTTAATCTTCAGAAACTTCAAATACAGATTAACAATAATTTCCTTAAGATTGTTATTTGGGTTATATAAAATTTGTATTTAAACAAAGTAAGTAGAAATAAGAAATTAAGCTATTTATGAAAAATAGTAGAAGAAAAGAGATGAAGAAGAAATCGAGCCCACTGAATTCATAGTGTCACCTTAAGGAAATTATTCTCCTCAAGCACCCGAGGTTTATGGAATATATCCTCCCAGGATAGAATAATTAAGTATTAATCGAATAGCAGTACCTCAAATCCTATTAATCCGCCAACCACTCAACGATAGTAAATCACACTTGAATTGAAGAAATATAGAAGTATACTTATATTTCTTGTACTTAGAATGTACTCAAATTTATGCTTTATATCTGAGGAAGAATCAGATATTTATAGCCAAAAAGCACTGCTTTAGAAAGGAAGCAAAGGTTCAGAAAAGGTGCACTGTTTCAGATACAATGGGACGATGTCTATTTTGCACAAGAGGAAGTGTGCCTCGCACGTCCCATCGCACACGAAACCAGTGTGAATGTCAAAGCTGGTCGTGATGTGCAATGTGTGCGGGTCGCATGTCTCTTCGCATGTCACAAAATAGTGAGTCAAAAGGATTCAATCTTTTGATGTGTGATTTATGTGTGTTTCGCACATGCCGATGTGCGGCTCGCACATGGAGAAATATTCAGGGTTAGAATTTTGGCTTAAAAAATTATGTTTAAATAAACTTTATCTAAAAAGATAATCTATCGATCGATCTTTGAAAAATTCAAAGCCAAAGACGAAGCCGAGCCGAGTGAGCGACAATGATGGCTCGAGGCTTGTCTTCTTCTCAATCCTTTAAGACAAGAAAAAAGTGTTTCTTAATATAAACACAATAAATTTTCTTTCCACCATCAATGTGGTACAAATGATCCTTACAAAAGCAAAAGAAATACTTCATTTTCCCTCCATTTCTATTCTCTTTATTTTATATTCACTTTTTCATATCTAAACCCTCAACAATCCCCCACATGAATGGGGAATGGCTATAAGATAAAAGAATATATGGACAAGTGTGTGATATACAAGCAAATAATAATTGCATTTGGATAAGTAGGTTTCCCTTAGAACTTTTAGTTGTAAACTTATATCGGATGCACTCGGTCAATCGATAGATGCGATATCTTTGAACCGTCAAACTTTTTTGTACACCTAGACAATACAAGTCACACAACTAACTTTTAACCATTTATGGTTCTCACAGTTTTGTTCGTTTCAGCCATGAACACTTCCTGGTTTTATAAGTGCTTAGAGAATCATCCTTTACCATTATTCTCCTAGAAGTGGCTTACACTTCACACTTAGATAGGTATTTTCTAAACGTTTAATCCTATAGATAAACTATTTGTTCATACCTGCCAAACTTAGAAATCATTAAAAAGCTTTATCCCTTAAAATCTTTACCCTTATTTTCGAACATTGTCTTCATCACGAGAATGGGTTGAGTTATTTCACAATGTTGAACCATCAAACATAACTTTGTTTTTCTCCTTGAACCTAGATCTAGGATCTCCAATCCACTAGGTAGAGTTACCGCCATGATGACTTGTCATAGGCCTTAAACTTATTCCCCTTGATGATCTTTCAACTACCTCTCTAGTTAGGCTTTTTGTAAGTGGATCTGACACATTATATTTTGACTTTACATAGTTAATCATCATAATTCCACTAGAGAGTAGTTGTCTAATGGTGTTATATCTCCATTAAATGTGATGAGATTTTTCATTATACATAGTGCTCCCTGCCCTACCTATTACTGCTTGGCTATCACAGTGTATGTATACAGGTGCCAATGATTTGGCCAGAACAAAATATCTTCCAAGAAATTCTGGAGTCACTCAGCTTCTTTACCGGCTTTATCTAAAGCTATAAAATTATATTCCATTATAGAGCAAGAGATACATATTTGTTTGGACAACTTTTAACTAAACTGCTCCTCCACCAAGAGTAAATACATATCCACTTGTGGATTTAACTTCAAATGATCTGTGATCCAATTTGCATCACTATATCCTTCAAGTACTGCAGGATATTTGTTATAATGCAAAGCATAGTTTTAAGTATATTTTAAATATCCCAAAACTCGTTTCATTTCCATCCAATGAGTTTGATTGGAATTACTTGTATACCGACTCAATTTACTAATAGCACATGCTATATCTGATCGCGTACATTTCATGATATATATCAAATGTATTAATACTCGTGCATATTCCAATTGTGAATCGCTTTCACCTTCATTCTTTTGAAGTACAAAACTCACATCCATTGGTGTCTTGACAATATTGAAATTCAAATACTTGAATTTATCAAGTACCTTTCTAATGTAATGAGATTGTGACAATGCTAGACCTTGAGGAGTTTTATGAATTATGATCCCTAAGATCACGTCAGCAACCCCTAAGTCTTTCATATCAATTTGCTAGCCAGCATATGCTTAGTAGCATTTATGTCAGAAATGTCTCTACTGATGATCAACATATCATCAACATACAAACAAACAATGACTTTATAATTTTGAGTGTATTTTATGTAAACACATTTGTCACACTCATTGATCTTAAATTCATTTGTCAACATTGTTTGGTCAAACTTTACATGTCATTATTTGGGTGCTTGTTTTAGTCCATTACGTAACTTAACAAATTTGCACACCTTTTCTTCTTTACCTAAAACCACAAAACCCTCAAGTTATTTTATGTAAATTTCATCCTCCAACTCTCCATCCAAGAAAGTCATTTTCACATCCATTTGATGGATTTCAAGACCATATACAGCCGCCAATGCAACTAACATCCGAATAGATGTTATTCTCGTTACCGGTGAATATGTATCAAAATAATCAAGACTTTCATTTTGTCTATAACCTTTGACAATAAGTCTTGCCTTATATTTTTGAATAGTACCATCTGCCTTTATTTTCCTTTTAAAGATCCATTTGGAATCTAAGGGTTTATTTCCAGGAGGAAGATCAACCAATTCCCAAGTATGGTTGCTCAAGATTGATTCAATCTCACTATTGATAGCTTCTTTCCAAAAAGTTGAGTGTCCAGAAGACATAGATTTTTTAAATGTTTGAGGCTCATTTTCAAGTAGGAAAGTCACAAAATCTAGTCCAAAGGAAGTAGATGTCCTTTGATATTTACCACGTCTTGGATCCTCTTCATCAAGAGTACTTTCCTTTGATTCTTCCCAAGGTCATTTAGTTTTTTCCCTTGACGACTCACTATTCATTTTATAAGGATAAATATTTTCAAAAAATTCAGCATTGTCTGATTCAATTACCGTATTATCATGAATATCGGGATGTTCAGATTTGTGAAAAAAAATTGACATGCTTTACTATTTGTAGCATATCCAATAAAAATACAATCCACAGTCTTTGATCCTATCTTGATCCTTTTGGGTTTGGGAACTTGGTCTTTGGCTAAGCACCCCCACACTTTGAAATATTTCAAGTTGGGTTTTCTTCCTTTCCATTTCTCATATGAAATAGATTGCGTTTTGTTATGGGGTAATCTATTGAGTATCTTGTTTGTTGTAAGGATAGCTTCCCCCCACAAACTTTGCGATAAACCAGAACTCATTAATAAGGCATTCATCATTTCCTTCAATGTTCAGATTTTCCTTTCTGCAATTCCATTAGATTGAGGTGTGTAGGGGGCAGTAGTTTGATGGACAATTCCATTTTCCAAACGGAGATTCATACTCTCCACCCCTATCACTCCTTATCATTTTGATCTTTTTATTCAACTGATTTTCAACTTCAGTTTTGTATTGCTTAAATGCTTCAATTGCTCCATCCTTACTGTTAAGCAAGTAAACATAATAGTATCGAGTACCATCGTCAATGAAGGCTATGAAATACCTTTTTTTTCCGTGAGATAGTATTGACTTCATATCACAAATATTTGTGTGAATTAAGTCTAAGGGATTGAAATTCCTTTCAACAGAGTTATACGGATGTTTAACAAATTTAGATTCAACACAGATTTGGCATTGTGATTTACTACACTTAAAGTTAGGCAATACTTTTAAACTTATCAATTTTTGCAAGGTTTTGTGATTGACATATCCTAAACGAACATGCCATAAATCATTTAACTCAATCAAGTAAGAAGAAACTGGACTCTTATTCATTTCAACAATCATTACATTGAGATTGAAAAGGCCCTCAGTTAGGTAACCTTTTCCTACATACATTACATTCTTACTAATTACAACCTTATCAGAAACAAAAACACACTTGAATCCATTCTTAGTAAGAAGTGAAGTTGAGACCAAGTTCTTCTGCAAATCAGAAACATGAAGGACATTGTTTAGAGTCACAACCTTGTCGGATGTCATCTTCAAGCTGTAATGACCCGATTTATCAGGTTATGATGGCACCTATAATTCCCCAATAGGTGAACCAATTTTCGTAGCCCAAAACAGTTAGTAATGGGCTACTACCTAACCAACACGCACAAAAAGAAGAAATAAACAGAAGCAGAAGCAGAATATAAATATAGACAAAGCAAAAGCAATAACCCTAATATATACGTAATGAAACTACACCAACCCCAAGATTTGGTATCGATAGTACAGAAGCTTCTAATAGAATACAAGTGCTAGAAGTAACAAAATTATAAGTACAATTGTCTCCGAATATACAAAGAGTAACAGTACAAAAGATAAGATGCGGTTAAGCCCTATCATTAGGTGCTCACCCTAGCTAGTCTGGAATATCCAGAAGTTGCACGAGTCTCCATGTGATCAACGACAAAAGATCACACTAATATATACACCAAAAAGTACAGAAGTGTAGTATGAGCACCAATTGCTAAGCAACCGGATCCCAGTAGGCATCATCGACTGACTTAGCTCATATAAAATATAAAAGCAGTAATAAGCAGAATACAAGGAAACAGTCATAGAAACAAAGAGGAAGCACAAGGAAACTAGCATGCAAAAATCAACAAAAATACAAGCAAACTATGCTAGTCAGAAACGATATACTTACACAGAAACACATGTGAAAGGAAGGAAGACACACCTGGGATCCTTGTAACAACAGTATATATAAAGAAGGAGTTTAAGAAAAATGGCAGTTTAACGGTAACCTCAAGTAAAAGGGAAAGATGGGAAGCAAGCCAATATATAATCAAACAGGAAGCAATATGAACAAGTCATGCTAAAAACCCAACTACCAGATAAGCAGAGACAGAACCAACTCACAAGTGCAATCCTCATATGGAATAACTAACCCACAATGTACCGAGATCCGCTAATCAAAAATAGGACAAGAAAAATTGAATCAACTACCCCACACTCGCTCAGAAGGCTACAAAATCAGAATCTCAACAATACCAGTCCCACTAGCCTCTCAATAATCATAGTCCCAAGCCAGTGCCTCAACAGGCTAAAACCACAATTCCAACTAGAACCACAGGTCATAACAAACTTTAAGAAATGAATGGAGAAATATAATCTACCTACAGTCCTAACGGCCTCCCATACAATCAAGTGAAAACAAACCCTTCGGTCGTCGATACAACTGGACCGTACACTAAGCACACAGCAAACAAGGGTGGAATCAGATCACAATATGCATGATGATGTATGATGAATCTGGTGTGATAATAGTGTCGTATATTACCCCCTCTGGTACCTATAAGGCCCAATAGAGGCAGGATCCATGGAAGGCTTTTCCCAAGTACCTCTGCTATGTTCTACACCCTTCCTCCTGGCACACTGCATCATCCCATAGCATGTGGCTCAGGAACGGCAGGGTCCATAAGGGTCTACTCATAGACAACATACTAAAACCCGCGAACCTCGAAGTGTAACTCAATAATCGTAACCTCGTAGTACATGACCGGCTTTGACCCGGGTCTAAATCAGTAGTAGAAATCTCAAAGACCCTCTCAAAGGGTGCCCGAAGTATATCCGGGTTTTAAATCAGTAATAAAGCCTCAATAACCCTCTTGAAGGGTGTCCGAAGCATAGCCGGGTCTAAAACCATCATAAAACCATGTCTAGTACTTCGGCATAGCCGGGTCTAAAACCATCATAAAATCATGTCTAGTACTTCGGCATAGCCGCGTCTAGTATCAGTAATAAATTAGTGAGAAAATCAGTGTAGTACCACTTTTATCTCGAGAAAAATCCACCAGTCAATACCAAAACTCATTTTATCATTATTTATATCGAAAATGGGCCCACGAGGCCATGAAAAGTTTAGAAAACCAGTGATAGTGGGATCGAAGCTAAAATAGTGGTAAAACATGCAAAAAATGCTTTTTCATGAATGATATGCTCGCAGACAATAAAGTTAGCCCAAAGTGTCTCACAAATATTCCTATCGGCCCTGCACAGGCACAAGCAGCTCTACAGCAGACATAACTAGCCTAGAACAATATATCTATGTTCGAGACACGGACATTCCTAAATAAGCCACCGTCTATGTTCTAGAGTCAATACAAGGCCACATAGGACCACAAGGGTAATATACAATACTACACAAATACTACAAACAATGTATGAAATAAGTGGACAGAAAAGGCGGACAAGGTTTGAGGGTACCAACCTATAACAACCCGCCCAAGGATGCTAATTAGTGCAGTTGTAGTCTATATACGTAGAGTCTAGGTAGGGAAGACCATAACCTACCTTTCGTCTGACGACTAGCTGCGAGAACGACATCGTCCAGGCTCAAAATGCTCTGAGAAGCTCCAATTTGTGAAACCACTATCAACACAATAATCTAGGAATAAAAATGAGACTAACTATACCCATAATGCTATAAATATAATCGGGTTGAAATTGGAGTCACAAATGGGTCCGTAGGCCCCATAATCCAAAACTAGAAACAAAAAATATCCATGTGTTCCTTACCATCCCAGGAGCACATGCTCAAAATTTGAGCGGAAACAGACTACAAATGGGGCTCCAAAACAGCCCACCCATTCAAGAATTTAAAGAAGAAATGATGGAGAAATCGGGAATTAAAGAGAAGACTTACCCGTTTTAAAAGCCAATTAACAAGCAGGGATCGACAAAATACTACCCTCCAACCAGGAGGGAACAATTATGGAGGAATTTGGAAGTTTGGAGGTTTTGGCAATAGAGGAACAAAGTTGTTATGTTGGGGAAATTAAGGAGAAGGAAGGGGAAATGCCAACTTAAGCTGACTGCCTTGGCCTATGCGAACGCGGCCAAGGCATCGCCTAGGTGAACGCAAAAAGGGAGGTAGCCTTCCATGGTCTATGCAAACGCGGCCATGGCCCGCGTAGGCGAAGGCCAAAATGGGGCAATTGGCCAAATGCATTACGCGTAAGCGCCCAAGGCGTCGCGTAGGTGAAACACAAATGGAGAGGCATGGCTTAGGCTTATGAGTAGGTAGCCAATGCCCATGTAGGTGAAGGGAAAACTGGTGCTATGACAGCAACCAGCTGCCAACAGCCCACCAACAAGGATTTGAACTCCGATGGACCTCCGAGAACGCATCCGGGGTCCCGCGAACACAAATGACCTGAGCTATTCAACTAAAAATAGTGTTCTGGATCCAATGGAATCGACAAAAAATCCATAGAAGGTCGATTTAATCCAAAGTGGACCCCACGCCCAAAATCAACCTTTAGGCCAATAATTCCAAAATTGGAACCCAAGGGCCGAAATCAAGTCTGGAAACCTCGAAACCCGAACCAATGGTCCATCTAGCCTAAACTCGATATTCAAGAGCTAACAGTGCGGACGGAATTTTCATCTGAGGCCTTATTCTCCAAATATTGACCAAAGTCAACTAAACAAGCCCAACTGGCCTGAAAACACAAAATGAGAGAGAATTCCAAGCTGAAAAGCTCCTGGATCCCGACCAAAGTCTATGTTTCAGAGCTAACTGAACTGTCAGAATTTGATTTTGAGCACGTTCACCAAGAATGTTGACTGAAGTCAATGATTTCAAAAGCCTAAAGCTCTAAAACAAGAAACATCCAAAAATGCCAAATAGGCGGCCTAGAAACTGAACTACCGGTCGCAGCAAGCCATAAATGACTTGGGGCCACTACAGGCAAGCTCTAACAGTAAAAGAAAGGCAAAAATGCATAAATGACCGGAACCCTACATAAAAGACAACCCCTGAAGAATCAACTAATCGAGCTTTCAACTCTCGGCAACTAATGGTAACCACCAGTTTCTAAGTATCACTAGAACTCAAATTAGCCTCGCTAGCCTCAACTCGCACAACCTGATCACATATAACATACACCACTACTGAATCTCAAACTTACGCCACTGAGTCTGTCCAACCATGGTAGAAGGAACCTCGTACTATCTAGGACAACACTAAAATCTGGAATGTCCAGCCTAACTCTAAGGTTAGCCAAGGACTAGGTGTCCAAGGCCAATTGACACTCCACAATTGAAAATAGGAAAGCTAAGTTGTCTGAACTCATTGCCTTCTAACCCAAGAAGCTGCAACCAAAGAGAATCAACCACGAACCATCCGAAGTAGTTTGCTAGCCCACGATTCTAAAACTTAATCTCAATTGCCAATCAATGCCTCTACTGGAACACATAAGTAGATCCATACACTGTCAATGAACACTAAGGTACCGGAGCCCACTAGGCCATGAATACACAATTTCCTCAATCCGTATATACTACTGAAACTTGGTTCCCCCAAGGACGATAACAAGAAAGCCAAAGCCGATGCAACAAGCTCCCAAAGGTAGTACTGAAAATGACCACTACCTCAATCTCAGACTAGAAGGAATTTTGACCTCGAATCTATCAAATAAAATGACACCACAACCTGAATTCGATCGACACAAGTCACCAACACATAAGCCAAAGCAAACTCTCGGTCATTACCTCAATCAACTACTAAAACACATAAGCATGCACTTGGAGTCACCTCCCTCCTTTTTCAACTAAACAAAACCTTTCCTTAGCATAACTAACCTTACAAACTCTTTCTCAAATAAGACCTAGAATCATTCCCTTAGCTCCCACATCTATATTGCAGAACTCAGTAAGGTAGGAGAAGGATAGGTCGGATGCCCAACTCACCCAAAATGCTATGAATACAACTCAACCACAATTTCGTAATCAAAAGCTCAACCAGAGAACTATGATCGAAATTCATCCTAATTGGAACTAGGGAAAATTATTAGATAACCCAACTGGACAAGGATCTGAAGGAGACTATGGGAACAACCCACATACCTGCCAACCTCCTAAACCAACCAAACCAAGAGGGTCGACTCTAATCACCCAAGGACAGGAAACCAAACTATGCTCGCTAGCATAACCAACACTTCTCGACTAGACAAGAGCTCAAACTCTGGCACAACCACCTGTAACACCAAACCAATACAAAGACTTCTATCATTGCTAGATAATAGCCTAGGAAACAACCATCTAGGACCGCTCAACGAGGAAAACTCAACACAAGTCTAGGGCCACACGGGACCAAAACTAGAATCAACCAGAAAAGGCTAACAAGAACTACCCACGAGCTATAACTCTAGGTAAACACCTATCAAGTATAATGCACCCCATCCACTACTAAAGAATAAACTACCAAGAAAACAACGCATAAACACTACAACTCAGGTAGTCAAACGACTAAATAATTAGTAGGTAGACATATAAGCCAATAAATGATACAAGGGATGGAATCACAACGCGAATAGTACTAACACAAGCCAAAGGTAACAAAAGTTTTACTTGGATAAACGATATTAGGAACCTCTACCTCTGGCCCACCAAGAGGGGCATCATACTGATGGGATCTAACTCTGGACTGTGTAGCCAAAGCTGAAGGCTCAACCGTCCCATGCCGGGGACAAGCTCTATATAGGTGACCAATCACTCCACAATCATAAAACCCATGCTGACTGGTATACGCGAACATGGGGCAATTCCTAGCAAAGTTCCTATGCTCACCACACTAAAAGCAAACCCCACTAAATAAAGTCAGATGGGAAGATCTTGCTGAACTTGACCGACCACCACGGCCTACACAACCTGAATGCAAACCTCAAAGAACCTGACATGTACCATGTCCACTAAGTTCAACATGCCCTATGAAACCATCCTTTAGAACCTGTGGAGCAACTAAAATTGGCCTAGTACATAAGAAGCAATGGAACCTATCTATGGTGGAGAATCCCCTACCTTGAGTCTGAGAAACTCATAAACTGTCCTGGAGATGAAGTTTCTTAGCACTACCTGCAAAATCCTCGCGGCATAAACCCTCAATAGCCCAAGCATGGTCGACCACCTGAAGAAAGGTAGTCCCAACTGTAACTAAATGCTCGGTAGCTAAATGGAGTGGTAAAATCAAACCCTCGACAAAGCTCTGAACCCTATCAAACTCTGAAGGCACAGTCCTAGCAGTACGCCTAACCATCTTGTGAAATCTTGCCTCATACTCTAATACATACCACTCTGCTAAAGAACTGGAAGCTCAACCCTAATTGAAGCACTACTCAAAGAATCAGGTACTAAAACACCCATCGAAGGACTCAGAGTCCTAGCCACGATGCCCTGAAGAACTTAGGTAGCCATGAATCTAATCGGAGGTTGGGTTGGCCCAACACCCCTATCTATTGTGGTAAACTCTCACTCTGAAGTCCCGGTACTGACGGAAGCACTGAAGCAACAGGCGCAGAAGCACCGATATCACCCGCTATCGAACTTGTCTTAGGCATCTGAAAAGGAATGAAACAACCAAAGTTTAGAAGTCAACAAAGCCAGGAACGCACGAGAAAGAGCTAAGAAGATGAAACTTTTCCTAACAATGCCTTGTAGCCTCCCACAGATAGGATATGGACGTCATCATACTGATTCGTGAGACTCTACATAGACACTTGTCTCTGTACCACGACACAGGTAAACTTAGAGCTCTATACCAAGCTGTCATGACCCAATTTCTCAAGTCATGATGGCACCTACAACCCCCCAGTAGGCAAATCAATTCCCATAGCCTGGAATGATTAGTAATGGGCTACTACCTAACCAACACGTACAATAAGCAGAAATAAGCAGAAGCAGAATATAAAGATAGACAAAGCAGAAGCAATAACCTAAATATATACATAATGAAACTACACCAACCCCAAGACTTGGTATCGATAGTACAGAAGCTTCTAATAGAATAGAAGTGCTAGAAGTAACAAAATGATAAGTACAACTGTCTCCGAATATACAAAGAGTAATAGTACAAAAGATGAGATATGGTCAAGCGCCGGTCGTCAGGCGCTCACCCTAGTCTCGAATATCCAGAAGCTGCACGAGTCTCCATGTGATCAATGGTGAAAGCTCATACTAATATCTGTACCAAAAAGTATAAAAGTATAGAATGAGCACTAATTTCTAAGCAATGGGTACCTAGTAGGCACCATTGCCCAACTGAGCGCAAATAAAATATAAAAGCAGTAATAAGTAGAATACAAGGAAACAGTCACATAAACAAAGAGGAAGCACAAGGAAACTAGCATGTAGAAATCAACAAGAATACAACCAAACTATTCTAGCCACAAAAGATATACATACACAGAAACACAGGTGAAAGGAAGGAAGACGCATCTGGGATCCTTGCAACAGCAGTATATATAAAGAGGGAGTTTAAGAAAAAGGACGGTTTAACGGTAACCTCAAGTAAAAGGAAAATATGGGAAGCAATCCAATATATAATCAAACAGGACGCAATATGAACAAGTCATGCTAAAAACCCAACTACCAGATAAGCAGAGACAGAACCTACTCACAAGTGCAATCCTAGGATGGAATAACTAACCCACAAAGTACCGAGATCCGCTAATCAAAAACCAGGACAAGAAAAATAGAATCCAATACCCCACACTCGCTCAGAAGGCCACTCAATTAGAATCTAGACAATACTAGTCCCACTAGCCTCTCAATAATCATAGTCCCAAGCCGGTGCCTCAACAGGCTAACACCATAATTCCAATTGGTACCATAGGTCATAACAAGCTCTAAGAAATGAACGGAGAAATATAATCTACCTACAGTCCCAACGGCCGCCCATACAACCGAGGAACACAATCAAGTGAAAACAAACCCTCCGGCCATCCATTCAACCGGAGCGTACACTGAGCACATAGCAAACAAGGGTGGAATCAGATCACAATATGCATTATGATGTATGATGAATCTGGTGTGATAATAGTGTCGTATGTTACCCCCTCTGGTACCTATAAGGCCCAATAGAGGCAGGATCCATGGAAGGCTCTTCCCGTGTACCTCTGCTACGCTGTACACCCCTCCTCTTGGCACGCTGCGTCGGCTCGTAGCTTGTGGCCCAAGAACGGTAGGGTCCATGGAGGTCTACTCATAGACCACATACAAAAACCCGTGAACCTCAAAGTGTAACTCAATAATCATAACCTCGTAGTACATGGCCGACTTTGACCCGGGTCTAAATCAGTAGTAGAAATTTCAAAGACCCTCTCAAAGGGTGCCCGAAGTATATCTGGGCCTAGAATAAATAATAAAGCCTCAGTAACCCTCTCGAAGGGTGCCCGAAGCATAGTCAGGTCTAAAACTATCGTAAAACCATTTCTAGCACTCTGGCATATCCGAGTCTAGTATTAGTAATAAATCAGTGAGAAAATCAACGTAGTCCAACTTTTATCTCGAGAAAAATCCACCAGTCAATACCAAAACTCATTTTATCATCATTTATACTGAAAATAGTCCCTCGAGGCTATGCAAAGTTTAGAAAACCAGTGATAGTGGGCTCAAAGCCAAAATAGTGGTAAAATATGCAGAAAATCCTTTTTCATGAATGATATCCTCACAGATAATAAAGTTAGCCCAAAATGGCTCACAAACATTCCTATCGGCCCTGCACATGCACAAACAGCTCTACAGCAGACATAACCAGCCTAGAACAATATCTCTATGTCCGAGACTCGTGAACATTCCCAAATAATTCACCATCTATGTTCTAGAGTCAATGCAAGGCCGCACAGGATCACAAAGGTAATATACAATACTACATGAACACTACAAACAACGTATGAAATAAGTGAACAGAAAAGGCAGACAAGGTCTGAGGGTACCAACCTATAACAACCCGCCCAAGGATACTAATTAGTGTAGTTAAAGTCTATATACAGAGTTTAGGTAGGTAAGACCACAACCTACCTGTCATCCGATGACTAGCTGCGGGAACGGCATCGTCCAGGCTCGAACTACTCTGAGAAGCTCCAATTCGTAAAATCACTATCAAGACAATAATCTAGGCATCAAAACGAGACTGAAGATACCCATAATGTTATAAACATAATCGGGTCGAAATCTGGGTCACAAATGGGCCCGTGGGCCCTGCAATCCAAAATCGGGAACAAAAAATACCTATGTGTTCCTTACTATCCCGGGATCACATGCTCAAAATTTGAGTATAACGGACAACAAATGGGGCTCCAAAACAACCCACCCATTCAAGAATTTAAAGAAAAAATAATGGAGAAATCGAGAATTAAAGAGAGGACTTACTCATTTTAGAAGCCAATTAATGAGAAGGGATCGAAGAAATACTACCCTCCAACCAGTAGGGAACAATTATGGAGGAATTTGAAGGTTTGGAGGTCTTTGGCAATGGAGGAACGAAGTTGTTATGTTGGAAAAATGAAGGAGAAGGAAGGGGAAATGCCAACTTAAGCTAACTGCCTTGGCCTATGCAAACGCGACCAAGGCGTCGCCTAGGCGAAGGAAAAACGGGAGGTGGCCTGCCATGGTCTATGCGAACGCGACCATGGCTCGCGTAGGCAACGGCCAAAATGGGGCAGCTTTGGCGTAGGCGCCCAAGGCGCCGCGTAGGCGAAGCACAAATGGAGCGGCATGGCTTAGGCCTATGCGTAGGCATCCAATGCCCATGTAGACGAAGGTAAAACTGATGCTATGACAGCAACCAGCTGCCAACAGCCCACCAACAAAGATTTGAACTCTGATAGAGCCTCGAGAACGCATTCAGGGTCCCGCGAACACAAATGACCTGAGCTATTCAACTAGAAATGGCATTCTGGATCCAATGAAATCAACGAAAATCCCATCAGATGTCGATTAATGCAAAGTGGGATCCATTCCCAAAATCAACCTTTAGGCTAATAATTCAAAAAGTGGAACCCAAGGGCCAAAATCAAGTCTGAAAGCCTCGAGAACCGAACCAATAGTCCCTCCAGCCTAAACTCGACATTTTGAAGCTAACAGCATGGACAAAAATTTTATCTGAGGCCGTCTTCTTGAAATATTGACCAAAGTCAACCAAATAAGCCCAATTGACCTGAAAACATAAAACAAGAGAGAATTCCAAGCTGAAAAGCTTCTGGATCTCCACCAAAGGTCCCACTAGACCAAAGTCCATGATCCGGAGCTAACGAAATTGTTGAAATTTGATTCTAAGTACGTTTACCAAGAATGTTGACTGAAGTCAATGATTTCAAAAGCCTAAAGCTCTAAAATAAGAAACGGCCAAAAAAACCAAACAGATGGCTCGTGCACCAAACTACCAGTTCCAGCAAGCCATAAATAACTTTGGACCACTACATGCAAGCTCTAATAGTACAAGAAAGGTGAAAATGCATAAATGAGTGGAAGGGTCATTACAAAGCATATCTTGCATGTTCCTTAAACTTTTGTTGTAGCGGAGTTTGCCATAAAGATAGTCTCATCGGGTCCAGCGGGAGCGATGCAAATAGATTCTTATTGGCACACACATGACAGGTAGCACCCAAATCTATCCACCATTTCCTTGAGTTGTCAACCAGCTTGCATTCAGAATGCATGGCACACAAGTCTTCCACTTGTTCGACCATGTTTGCTTGACCTTTATTCTTGCCTTTCTTTGGAGCCGATAATCCAAAGACTTGTGACCAGCCTTGCCATAATTATAGCAGTTTCCTTTGAACTTCTTCTTTGGTGGATTTTTCTTTGGTCCAGAAGGATTCTTTCTTTTCTTGTTTGTTGGTGCTTCTTCAATAATATTTTCTCCCGATATTGCTGAACTTGCACGTGACTTCTTTTCTGTAGCCTTGTTGTCCTTTTCTATCCTTAGACGAATAATCGGGTCTTTAAGAGTCATTTTCTTGTGCTTATACTTCAAGTAGTTCTTAAAGTCCCTCCATGAAGGAGGCAACTTTTCGATAAAAATTGCTACTTGAAAAGCTTCATTTGTTACCATACCTTCCGCAAAGAAATCATGAATGATGACTTGTAATTCTTGGACTTGTAACATGACAGTCTTGTTGTCAACAATTTTAAAATCCAAGAATTTTGTAGCCACGAACTTTTTCAGTCCGGCATCTTCAATTTTGTATTTCTTCTCAAGAGCATTCCGTAACTCTTTTGAAGTCGTACAAGCGTTGAAGACGTTATATAAGCCATTCTCTAATACATTGAGTATGTAGTTCTTGCATAGGAAATCTGAGTGTTTCCATGCTTCAGTAACCACAAACTTCTCTTTATTCGGTGTTCCTTCAGCCAACACAGGAACATCATCACTTATGAAACGTTGCAGTCTTAGAGTTGTGAGATAGAAGAACATCTTATGTTGCCATCTCTTAAAGTCGATAGCCAAAAATTCTCCCGACTTTTCTGTCATAGCCATTGCAGGTGCAACATTCGTACGACTTGATAACGCAATAGTTGTTACCTTCGGGGCAATACTATTCACAACAGAATTATTTTGATGTTCTATTTCATTTGTTATTTTTCTGTCACAAATTTGACAAATAATTTAATATCAAAAATACTAACAATAAAGACTATATCTTTATTCAACTTGTTTCTAGTGAACGATGAAGTTTTTATATTCTTTGAATCATTTAGCAGAATTAACTCTAAGTTCTGATGAAGTTTTTATATTCTTCAAATCAGAAAGAAGATTCAAACGAAGTAGAAAATCAAAAGGTTTTAATCTCCAGAAACTTTAAATACAGATTAACAATAATTTTCTTAAGATTGTTATTTGGATTATATAAAATTTGTATTTAAACAAAGTAAGTAGAAATAAGAAATTAAACTATTTTTAAAAGAGATGAAGAAGAAATCGAGCCCACTGAATGCACAGTGTGTTCTTAAAGAAATTATTCTGCTCAAGCACCTGAGGTTGATAAAATATATCCTCCCAGGATAGAATGATTAAGCATCAATAGAATAGTGATACTTCAAATCCTATTGATCGGCGAACTACTCAACGGTAATAAATCACACTTGAATTGAACAAATGTAGAAGTATACTTATGTTTCTTGTACTTAGAATGTACTCAAATTCGTGCTTCATATCTGAGGAAGAATCAGATATTTATAGCCAAAAAATACTGCTTCAGAAAGGAAGAAAAAGTTCAAAAAAATTACACTATTTCAGATACGACGGAACGACATGCATTTCGCACAAGAGAAAGTGTGTGTCGCACGTCCCATTGCACATGAAACCAGTGTGACTGCCAAAACTGGTCGTGATGTGTGATATGTGTAGGTCGCATGTCTCTTCACATCACAAGATAGTGAGTCAAAAGGACGCAATCTTTTGATGTGCGATTCGTGTGCATTTCGCACATGCCGATTTGCGGCTCGCACATGGAGAAATATTCTGGGTTAGAATTTTGGCATAATTAAGTTTAAATAAATTTTGTTTAAAAAGATAATCTCTCAATCGATTTTTAGCAAATCAAAAGCCGAAGCCGAGTGAGTGACGACGACGGCACGAGGCTTGTCTTCTTCTCAACTCTTTAAGATAAGGAAAAAGCATTTCTTAATATAAACACAAAAAAATTCCTTTCCACCACCAATGTGGTACAAATGCTCTTTATAAAAGTAAAAGGAATATTTCATTTTTCCTCCATTTTCCATTCACTTTTTCATATCTAAACCCCAACAGCTTGAACTTTGTTGTTGATGCATCAATGGTAGTAACTAGTAAGGGCTGAGGACTACCTTATACAGCAAAACTTGTGCTTCATACAACACGCATCTTGAAGAATAAATTGCTTCTTCTAACTAACAAGTACTTATAAACTTCCTCAATGGCTGCTCAAAATCAGTTCAAATTACCATTCCCAAAGACAATAATGGCCAAAAGCAAGCCCCTGAGGAGTATTTTGACTACTCTCAAAGAGCACAGTGGGCTTGTGTTGCTGTTTTAAGAGTCAATTGCATCCTTGGTGATGGGTGTTGGAGCTGTTCAAGAAATTGTTAAAACCGTGATTCTTACTGAACATAGGAGAGTTTGTCTCTGTGTACTCTCAACTAGACATAGAGCGAGCTCAAATGAAGAGCGACAAAGCAACATGAGTACAGAATCGAGAATATCAACAAGACGAAGAAGGTAACAAGGAACAACTGTCAAATCCATCTTAGGCATTGCATTTTCTTTGGGTGCTATTGTGTCAATTCTTGTTGCCATATTTATAGCAAACCATAAGATAAGGTTGGTTGTGATTGTTGCTGCAGTGAGCTTGGCATTGTTAGCATTCGGAGGAATTGGTGCATTTTTGGGCAGAAGTCCTATGATGAAATCTGGTGCCAGAATTTCAATTGGTGGCTGGTCAGAAGTCCAATGATGTTTAGAGATTTGGCATATGAAAAACTTTATTGTGATTAGATGGTGTAATTTTTGTATTATGGATATTGATAAAAATAATTGCTAGACTCAAGTAAGATTAGCTTTTAGAATTAAATGGTGTAATTTTTTCTTTTATGTCGTTGACATTAAGATAATGAATTAATAGTTGTTGTTTGCTTATTGACATTTTAATGAAGCACAACATTTCTTAATATTAGTATTTGTCAATTTGTGGTCAATTTTACTGCCAGTAAAGCGTGTGATTAATGGCAATATAAGATGTAAATTTTTGGTGGTTTTAGTGGTCATTGTCATTGCCGTTAATCAAATGCCACTAAAATTGAAATCTTAGAATAATTCTAGGGATTCTATATGGTGTAGTTCTTTTGTATAGAATTTTAAATAGTTTGCTTAGTTTTCTAGGATTCTTAACAAATTTTATCTTATAATTAATCCTACTTATTTTTTGCCATACTTCAAAATATTTTTCCATTTCTAAGTTGTTTATATCAAGGTTCCCTAAATATTTTTTCATTAATCTGAGTCTATCTCTAGGCAGTTTATATCAAGATTTCCTAGCTCTAAGTCTAATTCGCGCAACTCTATTTGATACCATTCTTGATTTATTAGTTCTAGGTCTTCGTTATTTAATATTTTTTCCCATATTAGTTTCCTTATATCTGTAATTTCTATGTCTCTAAGCACATACAAAATCAATATTTTATAATCATAAATTACTTTATCATGCAAATATGTTAAATAAGTAGGTATTATTTCGTCATTCATGTTCATGTTTTTATGCTTTGCTTTTGGTTAATTCCCTCATACCATAGCATGTTAATAATCATTACACTTGATTATTATTACTAGATTTATTTTAACCATACTCTCTTATTGTTAACACCGTACTTTTCAAGGTACTTTCCCCTCCTAGATAATACCACTCTGTCTACTCCCATTACGGCATTCTCATACTTTCGCCTTGGTTTCAACCTCTGGATATTATTTTCGAATTGTTTCCCCTGTTTCCTCATGTCAACAATACGAAATTATGATTCAAATAATTCTAGCAAATAATAACAAATATAACTTATTTATGCATGCTATGATATTCAGGAATCAATAATTTAGCTATGCATAGTTATGAACAAATATACCTTGCTCTTATCTTGCTCCATATATGCTTGAAAAGCTGTTATCTTATTTCTGAGAATTTATTTGTGTACAAAGAGGGTTTGCTTTCCGTCAAGAAAGTCTTACTTTCTAATTTCTAATACTAGCTATTTATAGGAGAGATCTAACAATGTCCTAATCTCCTTTCACTATTCCTACTTTACACCTAATGTCCTACTATTCTTAACTTTTTACAAAAGTTAAAAGATTCCTATCCTACTCTTCATTTTACATGTGCTAATTACAAAATTCAAAGAAAACACTACATCTGTCCTCCTATCTACTATTACTACTTTACAACTCAACAAAAAAAAACAAAAACTTTTTACATCTTTTCTTCCTATCTCTTTGCCGTTCATTATTTTGCTTTGTCTTCCACTATTCTTTGTCTTCAATAGCTGTTGGCTTCATTATCTTCTGGCTTCTTCTAGCTTTTTCTTCTTACTCTAGCTGTACCTCAGGAATTACATTATTGTCTCCTTGACACTTAGAACATTTGTGGTCCGGATATTTTTGACTAATTAATTTACAATATCTTGTCATCAACTCTTCTGAAATAAAATTTTTTCTAATAGCTCGCGTCAATGGCTGTTCTTCTGGTCTCAATAGGCTAAATGCCCACTGTCTTATTTCTTCCATGTCATTAATGCGTTCTTCTCTACAAGTTAAATATATCATAGTTTTTACTCCCTTGAGCAGGGAGATTTTTCACGGTAATATTTCGTTCTTTACAGTACTGTTTAGACGAACTTAAGGAACCTGATTCATTAAAATCAATAGTTGGTGCTAGTTTTATTTCAGGTGTACGTTGAAGGGTGAGGAGGACACAATTAATTTGAAGTACCACTTGTGAAATTTGTTTTCCCCACGTCACTAGGGAAGTGATCTTCTTCATTTATTAAGGAACTTATTTTTCTACAGAAATTGTTTTTCAAAATTTTTGACAATATGAAAAAATTATAAAAATATTTCCTGAAAAATATTTTTCTCCATAGTGAACACACCACACCTTAAGTTAAAAGTCAAGGTAGTTCTATGAAAAATGCCTTCCCCCCATAGGTGAGGAAAGTCATTTTTTCTCAATTTGATGGTAGTAACCAAACACTAGAAAATAATTTCCTAACAAAAATATTTTCTGAAAAAATAACTTCTATCATAGCAAACACTTCCTTATAAATTCTAATTCCAAGTAAAAGAAGTGAATTCTCACCTTTAAGTAAACTTGCTCCACTAAAGCATTGTAGTTACCTTGGAAGGGGATGAACTTATATGGGAGATCGTATGGTAGATATTTTATTGTGGTTTCAAAGACCTCAATTGAGAATCCAGAGAATGAATACTCTCCTGTTGAATAATCATATTCAACTTTCACAAAGTGGTTTGTCATGAAGGTATTGTTTGGCACTCCAATTTTTAGAGGATCATAAACAGTTGGAATTTTCCATCCCCTTGGAGTACTAGACCATGGTCCTCCAGGCCAAATAACATGTTCCAAACATTCCATTGAAGTATTATATGTTAACTTAATACCACTGCTTTCATCAATTGCCTCCGAGAATCCAAATCCATCCGACCAGAACCCAAGATCTTGACAACTCTTGCCAATAACATTTATTATTTGGAATCTCCAAACCGGAGCTAATTTTCTTCCAATGAACTCGATTTTCCCACTTAGGCCATCATATTGTGTCGATGTAATATGGTGAAGAAGACGCGATGGATTCATTCTATCCTGATCTTCCATTGAAGCCAACGCTAGAGCTAACACCCGTGTGGCATCGTAAGCTTGAATGGCAAAGATACTAGGATCACGGATTGCCTCATGCGGATGTTCTGAGCCAAATTTAATGCGAAACCTCAGGTTAAAATCCTGGAACTTTGGTCCCATCTCTGAAAAGTAGCTCTGAATACCAACAACGCCTTGCATTGAGCGAATGGTTGAAGCATTCATGGAATGGATGAGGCTCGCAATGTCATTCGTCGTGATCCACACGTACCCTTTTTCCATCATCTTCATCTCGTTGGCCTTTTCGAACACATTTACAGCCAGGGACAGAGATGTATGCACCAGAAAGACTCTGCATTGCTCTGTTTTAAGGTGGGTAAGTTCTTGGGACAATAAAATTAGGCTATCATGATCTGCAAAATTCAAATTAAGAGCCACCAAATTACTTATTTCAGCACCAGCAACTTGTTGCAGAGCTTGATAGAGATAAGGCGTAATCCCATTGGCAAAAGAATTAGTGTCTTCATAAATCACATTGATTCGACGCCATCCGTAAGATTGAAGGATAGCAGAAATGGCTCTCATTTGCTTATGTATGGAGGGTGAAAATTGAATTAAAACTGGCCATTTTGTTGTGGACCATGGTGGAAGAGAATCAGCAAAAGAAAGAACAGGGATGTTGTGGTTTGTTCCAACCTCAGCAACTGTTGAAGTCTCTTCCCATGATCTTGGTCCCAAAATGGCTTGCACTTTCTTCTTGATGAGATGTCTAGCTGCATATATGCAAGCCATTTTATTAGTTATATCCTCTTTGATTTGACACAAAATTTAGCAATAAAAGAATTTTTTTAAAATTTTATGCCCTTAAATTAAAGTATTACAATATATTGAAATTACTTTTTTGAATTTTGTGATATTAAATATAAAATGTTATTTGATGTGAGGCCAAAAATACCTATATTTAGTCATTATTTGCCTCTTATTTGATCTTTTTATTATCGTTTTTGAGCACTAATTTTATAAATTATTCTTAGGTTGGGTATTTTTATTTGTAGGATTAAAATGGTGTGAAAAGAAAGAAATTTGGAGAAGAAACGAATTAAAAATGAGGAATCATATAAGGAAATCAATCAAGCAGGATTAAATGTAATATTATATTCATATTTATACATATGGAGAAAAGTTGCAAATTGAATTCAATGTGGTGGCACGTGTATATTGTGAAGACCACTTCCAAAGGCGATAGTAATCAGACGCGGTGTTTCGAGCGACACCCAATTTAATTGGGTTTTAGTTACCCAATTCGATTTGGACTCCGTTATTTTATTTGAGGCTTTTTTTCTACACCTATAAATATCCCATAAAAATAATTCTTCTATAACTTTTGACCTACGAAGAGCTAGGAGCCGCCGTGGAGGATGGAAAATATTGGTTTCATCTTTTCTTCTCCTTTATTATTTATTTTACGTTTTTCTTTGAATTAATTGTTGTAATTGCTCCATGTCTATGTGGAGTTAAACTTCTCGTTCTAGGATTATGGTAGCTAATTACATGATTGTTTAGTAGACGATTGATTCAATTATTTATTTTTCATATTCGTTGTTCTTATATTCTTGTACTTACTATTTTAATGTTTAGATACCATTAAAATAAATCTATAATCTCTTTGTGAACTCGGGAGAAGAATCATTGAGATAGAACGAAGAATATAAGGAACAAGACCTCTCTTTTGTAACGTAAAGGGTAGGTTCGCGACTAGGATAGGAACATACCTAGAACGCCTTGTTTGGTTTATACGGGAAGATATATAAAAGCGTTCGGAATAAGATGTCACATCCCCGCTCAACGATGTAGTTGTGATGCTATTTTGAATGGGCAACTAGAGGCTCAAGAAACCATAGTTGTAAAATCAACCCCGAAATCAACAACTAGATAAACAAACAAGTTGATGAAATTGCTTATTCAACATGATTGTTAGCAAATCCATAGTCCTAGATCGATTTCATCACATTGGTTACGTGAAAATCTGCTCTTTGTTTGGTTAATTGTTCATTAGTTAACTTCTTCTTTTTATTTCTAGATTAGTTAATCATCACCTTTGGAATTTTACGCTTGAATAAATAATTAAAACTAGTTTAATTTAGTAAAATAGTTAATCGACAAGTCCTTGTGGGTACGATATCTGGACTTACAATTCTATATTACTTGTACGACCGCGTACACTTGCATGTGCGTTAGGACGCAACAAGTTTTTGACACCATTGCCGGGGACTTAGAAATTAATTATTTATCTATATTAGACTTTTTTTATTTATTTATTTAAGTTTTTGTATATATTTTATTTTCTTTTACAAATAGTTCTTTTTATTTTTTTTCGATACTCCTCTTAACATGACATCCAGGGATAAAGATTGGTTGAAGGATCAGTACTATTCATATGTTGGTAATCCTTGTCAGTATTGTGGAGGACCCCACCTGGGTTTCAATTGCCATTATATTTAAAAGGGCGGGTGGTGCGCACCTACCCAATCTTTTGAATTTAATGTATGTCATATATGTGGTGGTCAGGATGGCCATTCGAATGATTGTCCTAACTCTTATTCCCCTTCTCCGAGCCCCTATTATGATTCTTCTATTGTTTATGATATTGACAGGGGTAATGAAGTGGAGGATGTGAATCATGATGCTCACCTTATTGATATGCCGAATCAAATACTGGATAAGCAGGAAGAATTGAATAAAGACGCAGTCAAACTGAGAGAAGACACGGAGAGGATAGGTTCCCAACTCACAGAGATGCAGGCTATGACTGAAACTTGTATTGATCAGCAAGTAACGGTCTTAGCCAATACCCAAGATGAACCCCTAGTAGAAGAAAATAAATCCCTACTAGGAGAAAGTTGTGAGGAAGCAGACATAGTGAGTCAACCATGGCTAAGGGAACAAGAGAAAAAGTTAAATTCCATGAATTTCTCCGTGATAACCTCACAAAGATGACGACACAGCTGATAGAAGGTAGAGTTGATCTCAGATAAGAGATAGACCAATTTGGCTCAGATATCCATTACTTGGAGGATCACTTGAAGAAAAAGGTTGAGGCGTCTGATACCCAATCATCAATTGTTGTGGATACTGGCCAACTAGTGGAGCAGAAAGAAGATTTTCATCAATTCAACTATGCTTTATTCATAAGTGCTGATGTTGAGGAGATGTATGAAAGTGAGCATGTCATAAACAATGCAAGTTTGGGATTAGGTACTGTTGGACCTCATTCTAATCACTTTTCTACATTATGTTTGAATGATGACATGAAAAATGAATCATCTGAGCTAGTGGAGAAGTGCGTAGATGAGGAAAAAGGTCCTTACATTCTAAAATTTGCCACACCAAAAATACAAAATGACATTCCTCACTTAAGGGTCAAGAAGTGCAAGATGCGACATTATTCACTTGGTTCCTTCATCTTTATACCACCGCCCCTTGAGAGGAGCAGAAAGTTTGATGCAAAGTTAGGGGCACAATTCATAAGTTCTAAGTGGAAAGAAAAGTGGTGTAGTGATAGCGTCGTGCCGCGATGTTAAATCAGGCGCTTGTTGGGAGGCAACCCAATTGGTAGTGTAGCTTCTTATTTTATTTTTATAGTGTCACATTTTTTTTTGTTTATTTTGCAGGTTTGGGGAAGTCTGAGTACCCGAATTTGAAAGTTAAGGAGCATGGTGTAAGCTTAAGTGTGGGGTCGTTCTCCTCTTTTATCAAAATTGAAGAAACATGCAGTCAGCTAGGCCCTAGTAGGCCTCAGGGAGTATTTCTTACCCTTCTTCTTCTTCTTCTTCTTCTTTTTCTATAAATTGCTTTGGGGACAAAGCATGATTTTAAGTGTGGGGTGAGAATTCTTCCAATATTTATAAGTTTAAGGGTGAGTATGCAATAGAATTTTATTTTATTTGAAGAAAAAAAATACATAGAAGAAAAAATTAAACACAAAAAGATTTTTTTATTATTTATTTTTTATTTTAGTTTTTAAGTGGCATATCTCATCCACCCCTTGGTTTTTCTTATGGCCACGGTTCTTTTCCAAGGGGAGGATCCTTGAACCGGGCAATTTATTTTTTTTAGAGTAATTTTTTTTTTTACTTTTTTTTTTAGGAGTAGTTTTTTTTTTTAGAGAAAAAAAAAGACCTTTTGACTTGTTTGATACTAGCAATTTAGGCCTAATTTGGAGTAGTACTTTCTTGTGAGTGCTTGAGAATTAAATAAATTAGCAAATCTTTTGACACCTAGGCTCAGAGTAGTGACTCTGTATATAGCTTATTAGTATTTTATAGTTTGCTATGACCCTGTCTGTCTTAGAAGTAGAATTGATCCATCTTGATTGAGACTTGTGCCATGTGTGGTGAAGATTTTTTTGCATATTCCATGGTTTGCATCTTAGTCTAGAACTTGTCTTGCATGTTATTGAAGCGAAATAATAAGTGTTGCTCTTTTTAGAAGATGATAATAGGCTTTCTTTGATTTGTTTTGTAAAATTTAGCCTTTTCAGATATTATATCACTAGTAGACTCTTTGAGCCTGTAGCCTTTCGTTTGGTAGCCGTATTTTTGCCTTGATCCTTTTGTTGAATCCCTAATTTTTGCACCCTGCTTCCTTGAGCATTGTAGCATAGACTGTAATAAAATTGTTAAATCTAAAGAAAAAGGATGATTGAGTGTAAAAGGTGACCAATGATAGTTACTTGTGATTAAAAAAGGCCCTCTTAGAGAGAATGTGACATGAAAAAAAAGAGAAAAATTGGTTGAGAAAAAAAAATGATGATTGAACCATTCTTGATATGATGAGAATACTAGTGAAAATAAATTGAAGAGAGGGCTGAAAAAATAAAGTGTTAAAAATAATTGGTGATGAAGTCTAAAAAGTGTAAAGTGCTTAGGGAAGTGTAAGTCATTATTATATAGTTTTCCTACCCGTCCCCTAGCCAACATTATGACCCATTAAAATCCTATTTGATTCTGTTCGAGCATGCTTAATTAGTGGAGATGTACATAATGGGCAAGCCTATGGTTCTTTGTGCATACATGTGAATTCTTTTGTGAGTGTGAGAGTTGATCTTTGATGCTAAGTCCTTAATTTATATTCGATTCTTTAAATTGAGTGTGTGGACTATTTCTTGTGAGGGCACTTGTTTCATGATAGATAGGTGATTTTATTAGCTTTCTTTGATGGAGCAGGTGAGCAAATTTAAATTGATGAGTTAGAGTCCGTCTTTGAGGTTAGAAAGTTAGGAGGTTAGAAGTTTGTTGTTTATTTGTATATCTTGCATAATGATCGGGAAGTGTACTTAATGTTGTGATTTGTTACATGGTCTAATAGTTTGTATCAATCAAAGTGGTGGTATTCCTAGTTTAATTTTTTGTGAGATGAACTTAAATGCTTGCTCGAGGAAGAGCAAAAGTCTAAGTGTGGGGCGGTGATGTGAGGCCAAAAATACCTATATTTAGTCATTATTTGTCTCCTATTTAATCTTTTTATTATCGTTTTTGAGCATTGATTTTATAAATTATTCTTATGTTGGGTATTTTTATTTGTAGAATTAAAGTGGTGTGAAAATGAAGAAATTTGGAGAAGAAACAAATTAAAAATGAGGAATCATATAAGGAAATCAAGCAGACAGATTAATGGATTAAATGTAATATTATATTCATATTCATAATATGGAGAAAAGTTGCAAATTGAATTCAATGTGCTGCCACGTGTATATTGTGAAGACCACTTTTAAAGGCGGCAGTGATTCGAGCGACACCCAATTTAATTGGGTTTTAATTTTCCAATTCATTTTGTACTCCGTTATTTTATTTGAGACTTTTTTTCTACACTTATAAATATCCCATAAAATAATTCTTCTATAACTTTTGACCTATGAAGAGCTAGGAGCCGCTGTGGAGGCCGGAGAATATTGGTTTCATCTTTTCTTCTTCTTTATTATTTATTTTACGTTTTTCTTTGAATGAATTGTTGTAATTGCTCCATGTCTATGTGGAATTGTGGTAGCTAATTACATGATTGTTTAGTAGACGATTGATTCGATTATTTATTTTTCATATTCGTTGTTCTTATATTCTTGTACTTACTATTTTAATGCTTAGATACCATTAAAATAAATCTATAATCTCTTTGTGAACTCGGAAGAAGAATCATTGAGATAGAACGAAGAATATAAGGAACAAGACCTCTCTTTTGTAACGTAAAAGGTAGGTTAGCGACTAGGATAGGAATATACCTAGAACGCCTTGTTTGGTTTATACGGGAAGATATATAAAAGCGTTCGGAATAAAATATCACATCCCCGCTCAATGATGTAGTTGTGATGTTATTTTGAATAGGCAACTAGAGGCTCGAGAGACCATAGTTGTAAAATCAACCCCGAAATCAACAACTAGATAAACAAACAAGTTGATGAAATTGCTTATTCAACATGATTGTTAGCAAATCCATAGTCCTAGATTGATTTCATAACATTGGTTACGTGAAAATCTGCTCTTTGTTTGGTTAATTGTTCATTAGTTAGCTTCTTCTTTTTATTTCTAGATTAGTTAATCATCACCTTTGGAATTTTACGCTTGAATAAATAATTAAAACTAGTTTAATTTAGTAAAATAGTTAATCGACAAGTCCCTGTGGGTACGATATCTGGACTTACAATCCTATATTACTTGTACGACCGCGTACGCTTGCGTGTGCGTTAGGACGCAACATTATTCCTATAAGAGAGTGTCATTAAGGGCATATTTGGAAAGTCACATATTAATTGAATTTGATTGTAATTACATAGTTTGTTCTATTTATTGACGAAATAATTTCTTTTAGCATAACTATGTTCTTATTCTAGTTTTTGAAATTACACTTTCTAATATTAAAAAGAATGAGTTACTAACAAATTTGATATATAAGTGATGTTATTAAACTAGAGATAAAGGAAAATCCCATTGCCAGGGCCCAAACTCATGATATAAAAATAGTAAATTTATTTTTAATAAATATAACTTATGTCACATTTTCCTATTGCATAACTAATTTAATTTAGTGACACGTTAATTATGTCTTGTTGGCTAAGTCTTCATAATTATTAAAGTTTTTAGCCATATAATTGTGTTGTAAAATATATTTATTTAGATGTCCATTACACAAATGTAACTCCCACTACTCATCCTCATTACTTCCCTTCATTATAAAGAAGATAACCTTCACCATTATTCTTGTAACCTTACACCTCCATATCCTCCTCCATTATATCTTGGTTAATGTCATAATATTGATAACCTTTATTATGCTTCTATGAACACTATAAATAGAGGCATATGATTTATATTTTGTACACTTGATACTTGGAAGAATAAGAAAAACTATCATCTCTTGATTTCTCATATCTTCTCTTATATTGTCTACTTTCTTGTTTATATTATTGTTTTTTTCTTCTTAATCTTACAACACGTTATCAACACGAAAATCTAATCACATTTTGATCTTCCACTTCAAAAGTCAGATCGGAAGTTTGGGTAAGAATTTTATTTTTTTGCCAATTTAATTAAAAAGAGAAGGTGAGGTATGTTTCCTCTTCATAACATTTTGTTTACTCTACTAATGTTATGTTCTCTTTGAAGTTATATTGGTACTGCTTCAATGCAATTTTTTGTATGTGAAATATGTGGTATGCTTTAGTCACTAGGTAATATGTGATATGCTTCGTTCTTTCCGTTTTGTTAGTTTGTTAGACTTTGTTTCATAGGAATTACTCTTAATTTATGTCTTGTATGGTTAAAGAAAAAAAAACTTTATCATCACTATTAACATGATTCGGCTTGCATATCTTTTGTTTCAATAGTAATGTTAGGTATTAGAATTTCACGTTCACTTTTATGATTAATTACAGTGAAGATTTCTATGAATTTTAAAAGCTAATGTGCGTCAGTAAATATCAAAACGGATTAATAAAACAAAAGGAAGAATAAGTTAAGGCAAGTACACATTTATTATATATTATATATTTAAATGTTTAAACTTTTGGGTAGCATAATTATGTTTTAAATGCACACAAAGAATGTGTAGCTTTTTTGATATGATTAAGAATGTGGAAAGACATGCCTTTATGCAATTTCTTTCTTGTAATTCATAAGTAACAATAAATTGAAGGCCATATGAGAGCATGCCTTCCCTATTTCCTTTTATTTTTAAGTGCTTATTGGCAGAATCAGACACAAGATTTTCACTAGATCATGCTTGAGTAATAAGTAGTATTGTTATGTCTAATGAATTTTACATTTCAGAGCAAGATGAGGTTAAGACGTCAAATTTAAATTCTAATGCATAGTTATGATAAAATATTGAGTTCAACTCTTATGGAATTATGGTTGAACATGCCTTTTTTTAGAGGCTCCAGCTTAAAACTTTGAAACTATATCAAATCATACTCGGCAACTGAAGCATGGAGGAGAAGAGCCGGAAAGGGCGAAACCTCTCTTTTCCAAAAAAGTCACAAAATCATTATAACTCGATAAAGAAAGAGTAGGGGCAGACCCCCGTACATCAGAGTGAACTAACTCAAATAGTACACTACAATGACTCTCACTATAGGAATATTACTTTAGAATATGCTTAGCCCTCTTACATACATAATACTGCAACTCAGAAAAGATAAGACGGTAGATTCAAGTTCTATCGCACCAAGAGGACAAGACATTGGTTTGAGTCCTGATGCACCATGATGATAAGGTATTGGGTTCGAGTCCCACAGAATTATGGTCTAGCACGTCTTTTTATGGGTAAGACATTGAGTTAAGTCCCAATACAATATATTGATTATAATGATGATCGAGGTAAAATAATGGACTTTTAATTAAAAAAAGGTCATGAAATTCGCCGCATTGATTTGCTCCATTCTTTGATGTGAATGTGGTAGTGGTGCATATTAAGTCTCAAAGAAGACAAGTGATTTTATATATGTGGGCGTGAAGGAACAAAATTGTAATAGTCATCATTATGGTAAAAAGAAAGAACATTATCGATTCTCAAAATGGTCCTTCAAAAGTGAAGGTAATTTACCATCAATTGGTATGAAAGGTATTGTGCACACATTTTCGTGCGATATAATTTGGTAAATTTTGTATAAATTCTCCATCAAAAGAAAATATAAAGTGGTGGTGCACTTGACTTTTCAAAGTGATATTGAGGTGGGTCATGTAAATAGACATGACACTTAGCTTCTAATTAAAAATTTGTGAAGCACATACATATGATGATAGTGCATCCTTGAATAGAATGTGACTTGTGATAAGCACTGAAAATACCAACCCATTCTTGAAAGTGAACTTATCGAATGTGGTAAAAATTATTGTGTGTAAAGATTTGTTTATATATGATTGGACAAATATCAAAACTCACCTCTACGGAAAGTTTGAGAGAAATGAAAAGAAAATATTTTGATATTAACGGTCATTGGTCAAGTACTTTTAGTACGTCACATATATTATGGTATGTCCTATATATCATGGATTACCAAAGGGTAAAAGTAAGAAATAAGTCTTACATAAATATTGTGGCATATTTTATTATGAACTACCAAAGGGCAAAAGAAAGAAATGATTCTTTCATATAAAGGTATTGGCCATGACCAAAAATGAATGTTATTATGTGGCTACACAAATTTATCATTGATTGGGTACATATAATTTTCTCCTTAAAGGAGATGTTCACCATAGGTGTGGTGTTTTGAAATATGAGGTAGTACTCAAGCATTAGATAGCTTCGAAAAAGCTAATATTACTACACGATGGAATGAAATTATTCATGATATTGAGATTGTAGTAAGTCTCCAAAAGAAACTTTTTAAGTTTCAAGAAAAAAAATTATTATTGTTTTGAGACTATAAATTATGGAAAGATTTTATATCTTCATATTACTACAATCGAAACAGTTATAAATATTTATGTGAAAGGCTACCGTTTTCCTCCTATTTGTTGATACAAATATAGGCATGGTGATGAAATCTCATGCGATTGTAAACTAAAAGTTTACAAGAAATATATAAGTTGGCATGATAGGTTGACCATTTTGGTTCAAATGTGATGCAAAAATAAGTAAGAATTCATGTGGTTATACATTGAAGAAATAAAAGATTCTTCAACAATTCTCTTATGTTGCTTGTTCTCACGATAAAATATTATATCGGCTAAGGTTGGGGTTGTATCCCTAAATTTTTGAAACATATAATAAGGTGAATATAGGCCCCTTCACCTGCCATGTGGATCGTTTACTATGAAATTAGATGCATCTATGGTTGGTCACATGCGCTTTACTATCAACTTGCAATTTGATTTTTGCAAGGTTGTTTGCTCAAATTGTTGAATTAAGAGCATGATTCTAAACTATAAAAGTTGATAATGCTGGTTGGTTTAGCAAAAATTGTATGCCTCCAATTATAGCTAAACCCGTTGGTTATGAGAATAAATCACCTAAAAGAAATTTGGTATGAGACGTTATTTTAATGCAGCAGCACTTGTATGCATCAAGCCAATAAGATTCCCATATATTGTTGGTTCAGGGTCAGGAGCCAAATATTTCATCTAAAACTTAAATGTGTGATATTTAATTTAATTACTCCACCACGCACAAAGATGAATTTCCAAATAAGGTTGAGGTGAATGTTAGATTTTCTAACATTAGTGGGAGATATGATTAAAAGCTGAAATGGATGGAATGAATTATCTAGATCCTCGTAAAAAAATGTGAACTTGAAGTTCAAGAGATAATTCTGTTGCAAAATATTGCAAATTCATTATCAGATGTATTTGCTGACCCTATGATATAATTCAGCTGTAAATGCTCCAATGAGAAGTCCTTGAAGGACAGAATCTATGGCCTACTTAAAGCGTGATGGACCAGTCGATTCTAAACGTAAAACTCCTTGAAGAAGGAGATGAGCAAATGCTCAAGATGGTCATGATAATGAGGCAAGTGCTTTAAAAGAGCATTGTGACACAACACTTTATAAAACCTTGACAAAGGTTCAGGTATCTGAAAATGATGAAAAATGAAGAGATCTCGATAAGTTATGTCGTATTGGAATCGATATCAAAATGACCGTCGACGATATTTTTATATAATGTAGAGCTCACTATTATAAAGGGTAACGAGGATCTTGAATTTAAATTTGTCAAACAGTGTGGACAGATAAATTATTGGCCAAATAAAATACGTAATTCAAATATATTTTATTTCACTTGAAAAGTGATGATTTGGACTTAGTCTATAGACTAAGGTATAATTCCAGTGGGGGTACAAATGGATTATTTTGCGAAATATAATATCGTAAGATATAAAATACGTCTTATGCCTTGAGGCATAAAGATTTTTCGCAAAAGTCCTGGCATTATTGTTTGGAGATGTATTCTCCTATTGGTGAATCAATTTTGATCTCATGAAAATGGTTAGAAAGTACCATGTCTTAGTGCAACTGGTGCACTTATATATCCTGCTATCTATACATGAAATAATATTTTTGATATGCAGGTAAGACATAATTTCACTTTTATTTGAAAATATTTGAGTGAAATTAGATATTGGTATAGATGATTATTTCTAACCAATATTGTTGGATATGAAAATGCAGGAGATTATTTGATCTACAAAATGTTTGATCATACGGAAGTTCTCTATTTGCGTGTGAGGTCATTGCCATATTATTATATTCAACAAAACAGTCAATTATTGACATTTATTCAAGTTAAGTAAAGCTACTAGCAACTTATAAAGCAAGTGACTCTACACATAAGAAAATGTGATATTTTCACTGTGATGGAGGTTGCAATATTATATGAAGATGATGCTTCTTGCATAGCTCAATTGAAAGAAGAATATATTGAGGAAGACAAAACAAAGTATATTTCAGCAAAGAACTATTTTGCTCAATTTTGGTGGAATATTTGATGGAGGCATTGTCGATCCCAACACTTTGAGAAGCTGGATTGGAATGTATCATCTACAAGATTAAGTGATGTATTTGTCAGGGGGAGTAAATACGCACTGCACTCTTTTTTTCCTTGGCCTGGATTTTGTCCCAATGGGTTTTTCTAGCAAAGTTTTTAACGAGACAGCAAATAACGCGTATTACAAGATATGTGTACTCTTTTTCCTTCACTAGAATTTTTTTTCACAGATTTTTTTCTAGTAAAGTTTTAACGAAGCACATTATCTGTTATTGGACATCAGGGGGAGTGTTGTAAAATATATTTACTTAGATGTCCACTACACAAATGTAACTCCCACTACTCATCCCAAGCACATTATCTGTTATTGGACATCAGGGGGAGTGTTGTAAAATATATTTACTTAGATGTCCACTACACAAATGTAACTCCCACTACTCATCCCATTACTTCCCTCCATTATGAAAAAGATAACCTCCACCATTAATCTTCATTATTCTTGTAACCTTACACCTCCATAACCTCCTCCATTATATCTTGGTTAATGTCATAATATTGACAACCTTTAGTATGCTTTTATGAACATTATAAATAGAAACATATAATTTTATAATTAATTAATTTTTAAAGGATAAATTATTTATGAGGAATGAAGTACGTGAGGAGAATTAGCAAATACAAAGGGGCACAAAATTCAATATTCACTAAAGAAGCATTTGGAGGTTTAAAATAAATAAATGGCGTGTTTTATATGTTTTAAATTTTCCCATATTTGAACGGTTAAAATTTTTGAAAAATATTTTCTCTAGAAAAATAAGTTTTTTAAAATGAGGGAAATGACTTTTCTAGTGGAAGTTAGAAAAATATGTTCCACAAATGACATTCCACATTCATTGAGCCCACCTCACCCTCTAGTACACCTTATCTTCACCCCACCCTAGTAGCCCCCATCCCAGCCACCTCAAACCCCCACCTCTCATAATACTTGTCTAAATTATATACAAATAATTTTATGATAATATTTTTTACTTACATACCGAGCACAAAAAATAAATATGAAACACATTTATTCCTGAAAAACACTTTTAAAATAATATTTTTCATTAAAAAACATTTTTTCGTCGTACCAAACACACCCAAAGAGAAGAATATGGGTATGATTAGTAAGATATATAAATGCTCTGATTGGAAATGAAACTGTGACTTCAAAGTTGCATATATTCTACCAAAATGTACAATAACAAATAATGTCCTCTATCCATTTCATTTTATTTGGCATTTGTTGATTTGGTACTCCCCTTAAAAAGTTATTTATTAAATTTTTTTACTATCCCTGTTAATTATGCTTTGAAAATAGATGGTTGACAACTATTACGTTATATAGTTACTTAATGATAAGGGTAATATTGAAAGAAAATAATAAATATTTCTTGATTTGCTAAAATGACAAGTAAAAAGAAAAAAATATTTTTAGTATAAGGGTAACTTCCATCTCTCTGAATACCTCTTAATTATATTAAGATTTTGTCTAAGATCTTAATGATTAAGACCTACTTAGATCAAATAAGTACTTAAATCTTAATGTAAACAATATACATAATAACCTAAGGTATGAACTATTCATATGCAGACCTCCTTTATGTAAAAAAAATGAGACCTTAATAGCAATAGGTTATCGTGGGGTTGGGATCCTCTCCACTAGAGGATCCTCCGATACTTATAAATGCATCTTATAAATAAAGTCATGTGTCCACCAACAAAATGGTTCAGATCGTTACTTTTTCTCCTTTCTATGTTACCTTGATTTTTTACCATCACTTTCAAATATTTTTTTTCTTCCACCAAAATATATCACTTTGTCTCTCTCTCTAAATTATAATAGACACTGTAATTTCAATACCAATACTTACTCCCAACATTTTTTTTCTCAATAGAAATTGGAAAACTATAATATGTCAGGAGAAAATAATTTTTTTAAAAATCACATTACCAAATATAGAGAATTTGGGTAGTGGAATTCTCGAAAATGGAAGAGCACAAAGTGTTTTATCTCATCACCCGGGTGCAACCATGTTATTCATAAACTGAATTCATATACCCAAGTTCTTTATTTTAGTTGTAACCGAGCTTTGAAAATTATGTTCTCATCCCAAAATTTATAATCTTCAAAGAATACAATTTAAATTATAGTTGTTACTGTAATATAGAGAGAAAAGATTCATCTCTTGCTGCACAATTCTTTACAAAATCATCTCTACGACCATTACTAACAGAATGTAGTCAGTCATGAGTAGTCAGTCATGAGCTCTACTACTGATCCTAATCAAGCTGCGTTTGTGCATTATATTGTAGATTGATTGCAGACAACATCGTACGAATTCATGAGATGGTAAAAGGCTATAGTAGAAAGAATATTTTTCCTAGATGCATGTTAAAGATAAACTTATAGAAAACCTATGATTCTATAGAATGGAGTTTTATTGAACAGTTGCTAAGAAGTTGAATGTTCTGTGCTGGCTTTATCAATTTGATAATGATTTATTTGAATATTGTCTCTTACTCTATAAACATTAATGGGTATCATTCTAAACCTTTTGAGACAAAAAAGGAACAAAGATAGGGTGACCCCTTGTCCTCTTATTTGTTTGTGATTTTCATGAAGTATCTTACTAGAGTATTAGCCACACTAAGGAGAATGAGTTTAAGTATCATCCCAAGTGTGCAAAAATGAAAATCGCTCAACCAGGATTTGTTGATGATCTTCTGCTATTCTGTAAAGGTGATCTATTATCAACAATTCACTTATTTCGATATTTTCAGCTATTCTCTAAGGATTTTGGGATAAATACAAAATCCCAATAGCAGCTCAATCTATTTTGGGGAAGTCAAGACTAAAGTACAAGAGTAGATACTCAACTTCTTAGGATTTGGTAGAGCTGTAATCACATTCAGATACTTAGGAGTTGCTCTCACTAGCAAAAGAGTTTTTGCCATCCAATGTCAACCACTCATACGGAAAATATTGAACATAATCACTTCATAGACTACTAAGTATCTATCATATGCAGGGAGGGTATAACTCATCAAGAGTATGCCGTTTTTAATACATATATTTTGGTCCTAGGTTTTTGTATTACCACAAAGGTGATCACACTGGAAGCTATATGCATGAAATTCTTATGGACTGATTCTGCTGAAATGTTCAAAAAGCACTCATAGCCTGTGAGAAGTTATGTATGCATCTCACTGCTGGGGACTTAACTTCACCTCTATGCTAATATGGAATAGGGAAGCAATTGCTAAGTTTTTATAGAACCTCTACAAGAAGAATGATACTTTATGGATCCAATGGGTGCACAACTATTATATTAAGGTTGATTCAGTTTGGAACATAATGCCTACCCGGGCTTCATGGATGCAACAGAAGATTTTCAAAGCCAAGAAATAATTTATTGAAGTTGGACCGACTTTGGAAGACATTCAAGACATGGACCAGTATTCTATTGGAAAAATGTACAAGCAGCTGGTTGGAACTTTTTCAAAGGTCCATTGGAGAATATTGGTGTGTAACAACTAAGCAGTAGGAAAGTGGATATTCATAATGAGGGTTGATATCTTAGGGAAATTTTACACTAAAGATAGGCTCAATAAATGGGGCATGACTGTGAATCCAATTTGCTGCCTGTGCATTGTCTATGATGAGAGCCATGAGCATCTTTTCTTATCTTGCTCTTTCTCAGTAAAAATGTGGATGAAAATACTTGGTTAGCAGGGAATTGCAAGAAGTATCAAAAATTAGAAAGATGAAATAAACTAAATGTTAACAATTGCAGGAGGCAATTCTGCCTCAGCTCATGTTAGGAGAATGGTGCGAGCAGGGTGCATCTACCATATCTGACAAGAAAGGAATAACAAATTACTCCAACAAAAGAGTTCAACTGCCCAAAGAGTGGTGAGAAAGGTCATACAAGAGGTATTCTATAAGGGGAGTATGAAGTCAAAGCTTGAAAGACTATTAGAGAAGTTAAATTATTGTCCTATATAATTCTTAGATAGGTTCCAGATAGTTGTAATACTAAATGCTAAGTGGTGTTACTAGACTTTGCTCTAATGTGTTGTAAACATTTACTTTGGTAATAAATGAGATAGCTACCAAAAAATATAGAGAGAAATTGAGTATATTTACCTATTGATGTTAAGAAAAGAAAAGAGTGTTAGGTGATAGTGAAGAAGCACGAGGATAAAATAAGGAGTTTATGAACTGTTAGAGAAATGGATTGATTGTGAAAAATCAAGGTGACATAGAATGAATAAATATCTAGGTCATTTATTTTGTAGTTAGACACATGGCTTCATTAAAAGACTAAATCAAGGTGACATAGAATGAATAAATATCTAGGCCATTTATTTTGTAGTTAGACACATGGCTTCATTAAAAGACTACATTGAGGATTACCGGAGGATCCTCTATTGGAGAGGATTCCAACCCATTATCATTAGGTTAATTTCATTTTTGAAAGTAGTGAATACTTTAAAATGGAAATGAAATTTTTTATTAAAAAGGGAAAGATAATTTTTAATATTGATTGGCGTGACTAATTGAATAGAAAAAGGTTGCGCAGATCTAAATAATTTTTGCTTTTGGGTTATTTACTTTCTAAAAACTCTTAATTTAGGATTATGAGTACAGAGTTTTGCTTGTTTAAAGCTCTATTATTCTAGAGAAAAAATATTTTTAGAGAGAGAAAAACCAACCTCCTTCTAAAATCAAAACCCCCTACCCACCAATTCCGACCCTGAGTATGACCCACCGCTCACTCCTCAACAAGGCCTCCTCCCTAATCCCACCGAAGCCACTACACTCCAATAGTTTCAAAACGGAAGAATACCCCCCTCCAAAGTTGACCTACAAGGAAATTATCACGGAAAGTAGCCTACTCACAAAGACCACCTATCAATCTATTCTAGATGAGAAATCAACAAATATGAATGATCTAAGGAGGGAACCATCAACCTGTCTATGGGAAAAAATTATGGTGGTACTCCCCATGAAAACATTCTATAATAATCCAATTGTTTTAAAAAAAAAATTAATCATTTGTATCGCAAAAACAAAGCTTAAAGATCTATGCAAACTAAATGAATATCTCACTCTTATAGATCTAGGGAGGGACTTCTATACAGTCAAATTTGACCAAGAAGAAAGCCATCAGAAATCTCTCTTTGAGAGACCATGGTTTATAGTGGGGCACTTCCTATCGATTAGGAAATAGGAGACAAACTTTGTCCCTGCTGAATAAAAAATTTCCTCAACATCAATTTGATTAAGATTACCATATTTACTAAAGAAATTCTATGAAAAAACCATTCTTGAGAGAATAGGTAGGAAAATTGGAAAGCTACTGAAGATAAATATATGTACATCATTTTAAGGTAAATAGGAATTAATATTCAACAAGCTAGCAAGATAAGATCTTTCAAGGAAGAAGCATTATTAGTTAATGCAAGAAGAAATCTCAAAAATGAGCATGCACATCATCCACTCTAAAAGGGAGATATGCTAGAATATGTGTCCAAGCTCTAAATCTGGAGGTAATGATAAAAGGGAAATCAGTCACCATCATTCTCCAAAACATAGTCTTCTTAGCTCATGTGATAATAAAGGGCTTGAACTAAGGGTTGAGAAGCTACGACCAGAACCTATGGATGACCACTCTCTTAAAGGTAATAAGCCAAACTTCATAGGAATCACTACCCCATCTCTCCTCTCAGAACACATGAACCAAGTAGCTTAGAGCCTACCTTTCTTCCTAGTTTCAATCCCCGACCTCCTCCCCAAGAATCCAACCATTGTGATATGGAATGCTTCTCATACCCCAAACCAAGAGATACCTAACCAAATGCAGGTGGACTCTCCAACAAAAATACACACTCTTTTTGCCATGGAAATGACAGAGAGAAAAGTAGACCCTAGAAATGCCGAGAGTGAGAAATAGGGAAATGGAATATTTCCTGGCGACTGTGAAAGTCCCAAGAACAAAGGTCACAACCTTAGAAGAGAAGATCAAGAAATTATACAATTCAAAGACTCATTCAATAAATAGTTAATCATTCTATGCCCAACGGACCTTACCAAATTCGAGATAGAAATATTAAACCCAATACCGCTAATCTAAAGGAACTTTGCAGCAACTTAGAATCCACTGATAAAGGCATGCAAGGACACCATGCCAGAGAAATCATCCCACCTAAAGGGAAAGGGGAAGGAGGTCATGATGGAACCCCTGAAAACACCAAAGAAAATGCTATTTAACTTCATCATATCGAATTCTAGGGGCTAATAATGTTGAGTTCAAATGACACTGTACCTCTATGATCTCCCTCCACAATTCTTCCATGCTTTCTCTTCTGGAGACTCACATGATTAACCACAAAGAGCTGACTGAAGACATTGGGTTCACTAGCCATATACAGTCCAGTGTTATGGGTAGCTCTGGTGGGATTATCATCATGTAGAATAAAGATCTCCTCAATATCAATGACATCTCCATTTCATCCCATGGAATTCACGTGGTGATTAAGGTACACTACATGCCCACTAAATGGTTTATTAGTTCTATCTATGCTAGTAACCTTTTTGCTAAAAGGATTCTTCTATAAGACTAACTCAAAATTGTTGCAGCCAATCAGTAACGGTGTATGGGAGTTGCTTCATAGGGGGTGACTTCAATGAAGTCCTTAAGGCTTCAGACAAATTTTGAGGCTGTTGTATTAACAACAACAGAGCCTTCCAATTCTGGAACTGATTCGGATCTCACACCTTCCACCAGCCTCTTACAATAAGGGCTTTTTTGTCGTGTATCAATCATTGTAAGCTGGTGGACCAGGGGTTCAAGGGGAGTAAATACTTGAACAAGAGATATAGGAATAGGCTTGGCCTTATTTTTGAGAGACTATATAGATGTCTGAAAAATGACCCCTGGATCTATCTTTATCCCGAGGCCATTTTCACACACCTACCTAGAACCCACTCTAATCATCCTCCCTCTAATAAGATTGTCAAGTGACCGTAATCACTTTGACAAACCTTTTAGACTGGAAACTATGTGGTGTGACCACCATTGTTTCATTGAAATTGTTAGCAATTGCTTTGACAATTCTCCTAACTTGACTTCCTCGGTTTTCGGTTCGGTTTTGTTCATCCCTAGTCATGGGTATGAAAAATATCTGAAGTGTGGCACAATTTTTGGATGGTTATTAGTATTGTTTCATAATGTACCGTATTGTATTGTACTGTATTGTTTTAATGAGTATAATATTTGAATATATTGTATCATTTTTCATCATTATATACAGTTTTTTAAAAGGCAAAGACGTAAGGCGAGGTGTTTTACTTGATGTGGGGTGAGGCGTAAACCCCATGGAACATTAATTTTTTAATATTTTATAAATTAATATAATAAAAATAAATAATAATAAAAAAATTACATAGAAATTATACAAAAATTCAAGAAAATATAAAATAAATGAAAATGTACATAAAATTATTTCATCTTAAAATGGTAATCAAAGCCAATAAATTGACTAAAAATAATAATGAGAACTGCTCATCTCAAAAGACTAATTAGACTTTGTAAAAATATTGAGTACAAATTTATAAATTAACTTGTAAAACAAGAAACCTGAATAAAAGGAACCTCTACAATAGACATCAAACCAGAACAAGTAATGTAGGATGATGCATTTTCATTTTATATTTTGCACATTAATCATTTTTCCTTTTACCCAATGAAAGACTAAGAGAAAGAATAAAAATTAGAGCTAATAATAAAAATATTTAGATTTATAAGCCTTCTAACTTCTTAAAATTTATAACAAGTTGAATTTTATATTTTTTTGGTATCAATTTAATTACTTATTTAACAATTTAATTTTAATTTAAACCAAAAAAATTAATTTTAATTAGGAGAGTTTTTCTATGCTTATGCTCCAAATAAAAACTCGTCCAATGCCTAAGCGTACGCCCAAACTAATGGGGCTTACGCTTCACGATATTTTTTCCCCCACAGATCGCCTCTGGGCGTAGACTACGTCCCACCCCGAGGACCTCTCAAGGAACGCCTTTTAAACACTGGTTACATATTCTCACACATCAACAATTTGAAAGATAAACCTACAATAAAAGTAGAGTATGTGGTAGGGCTACTATAAAAAAGTAAGATAAAGGGCAAAATAGAATTATTAAATAATAAGTACAAATAAAATAAGAAAAAAAATATAAGGTAACGACACGATCACACCAAATCGATCGTTATTTAAAATGAGACTTTTCATCGTGACGTAACAATGAATTTTAATGACACAATACGATACGATATGATAAAAAAAAATTAAGACAAATATTATATTTAAATTAACAACACAATACAATACAATAGACGACAACAACTACTACATATCGGTGTTGCTACGGTGATTTCATTTTCTATGTTTTACTCTAGAATTTTCGAGTCACACATAAAACTTAAAAGCTCTTAAAATTTCCACTTTCTTATGACGTAGGCAATGAGTTTTAACTTTCATGCAGTATTCACAATAAGTATTAATAGCATAAGTCGAACTAATTATAACCTAAAAATAAAATTTAACATGTTAAAATATATTGATCAAGCAAAAATTCTTTACACTATCAGTGAACCAGCATACGTCACTACAAAAAAACAGAGCAATTACGGCGGTTTTATTACGACGGTTTGAAAGAACCGCCACAATTGAATCGTAATACGGCGCTTTTTGGAAACGCCATATTAAATATTTCAGTTACGGCGGTTTGTATGTAATTGCGGCGATCTAAACCGCTGTTAATGTTTTCTCATTTTTAAATTTTTTTACCTACTCACATATTTATTTCTCTATGTATAGAAAAAGGAAAAATATAGAATAAGCTATACTCACTCTGTTTCAAAATAGGCTAACAATCGCTAACAACGGGATTTTCTCCCTTTCTCAATCGCTAATCAACAGGTAATCACTCTCAATTTCTCAACAGATTCTCTTCCCTTTCCAATCGCTAATCAACGAGTAATCACTCTAAATTTCTCAACAGATTCTCTTCCCTTTTCAATCGCTAATCAACGGGATTTTCGAAATTATCTCCGGTAAGGATTTGGGTAAAATCTCTACTGATTTCAATTTTTGGTTAGGATTTCCATCAATATTGCCATCAGTAGGTATCATTTGGTGTCAGATTTCACTTATTGTTTTTTACGAACTGTTAGGTATTAAATAATTTGATTAATTTGGTAGCGATTCATGTTTGGGAGCTCAAATCTCCTCTTTTCTATTTGTTAGGGTTCATGCATGTCCTAATGCTTTTAGTTTTTGTTCAATGCTTTGGCAAATTAGCATGTTAGGCTTCTGATTGTTGTATAGATTTCTAGCCGAAGATGTATACATTGTTGTTTTGCTAGAGCATTTAGGATTTCTGTGTATTCAATTTCTCTGACTTTTTTACTGTAATTACTAATATCTGGCTACTTTTTTCTCATTAATCTTCTGTGGTTTGAGATTTCCTCTTTTTGTGGCTACTTTTTCTATGATATCTGCTTACTTTCTTACATTAATTAGGATGTGATTTCATTTCATATTGAGATATGCGTGCAAGTTTACAACTTTTTAAATATGTATTGTAGAAATGCCGAAGCAAAATCGATATAAAAATAAGTTCAAATCAGTTGGGAGCTCTTCACTTGCTCCAGAGCAGTCATCACAGGTTCAGCCTCAAGCTCAAGCTTCATGTTCATCATCTTAGCGAGCTGTTATTCCATCTTCATCATCTGATGGAGTCTCTTCACAATCCGTCGTTCCATCTTCATCCAATGGAGTCTCTTCGAAGCCTACTAACCATAAAGATGACAAAGACAATCGCGATTGGCTTGTCGATGTTATAGGCACATATAAATTTTAAAGTGATTTAAGTATTTGATAGACTTTTATTCGTGACTTTGTTTTAGTGACCATGTTTGCATACCGTAAAAAGGTGTATGAGCTATGATAGTAGATAAAACCATTGGCTATCTTTATCTGGTTCGGAATAGTTAGGAGGAGTTGAGGGACTCTAAGCTAGTACTTTTCAGTTAACTTTTCCAAGAAACCGGGAGGTCGAAAACCAAGAAATTGATTTTCTTTTGTTGGGGGTTCAGAATGTGGTACTTAAGTCAAAAGTTGGGTTCTTGGATCAATTTTGTATGTGAATTTGTTGGTAATGATGGATTTGTGTAATGGAAATGAGGAAATTTACTTTGTCTTATTCGGAAAGTTCTCTTTTGGTGGAGGGTCTTATGAGCTACGTTACGGATTGTGTCGTTTTATAATAAGTAAAGAGCGTAAGCAGTCCAACCATTAACTCTTCTTAAGTTTGATTACCGTATTGCTCTTATCAGATGTGATGTTTCAGCTCATTGTTTTTCTTATTCTGGTTGATAGAGGAATAATAGCTTATATTTTGTCCTTAGCAATTAGTGTAACGAATCACGGGAGCTACATCATGTATATCGTATATCGTGGTCTAGGAAGAAATTCCATCATAATGATAGGTATTTTAGTTTGCCTTGTTCCTCCTTTATTTGTTTTCCAGTAATTCCAATATGCTGCATATGTTCTCATTTAGGAGATGATGAACAGTAACAACACTAAACTATATAGTTGTTGTGCAAGTGCTAGTGAGTGGTGATAATGTTGTTGAAATGTTACTGTTTCATTTATCTTCTCCACAAGCTTGAAATGTTCTTTTTCTATATTAATTAAGGACTAATTAATTATATTTTTTTTTCCTTTCAGGAATCTAACATAGAAAATGGTGCTCAGTCACCAATTGGAAGTAACAATGGAAGTAACAATGATGATGTACCGAGTGTCGATTAGAAACCATCCTTAGAATAAACTTTGATTTTTCTTGGGTATTCTCTTCGAGTAACATTTGAAACTTTATTATTTTGATGATGTAATTTTGTAGTGTTGCACAACACTTTTAAGATTTTAGTATTTTGATGATGTTATTTTTGAGTATTTTTATTTTATATGATGAATATTTTACTTATTTGATATTTTATATTGTGTTAAAATTATGATAGTGTAATTATTATTGCAATAAAGATCTGCAGTAATGACTGAACAATTACAGCGATAATTGTGGCGGTTCTGAACTGCCGTAATATGAATTTGATTTCTGCTTGCAATTACGACGGTTATAAATCGCCGGTTATACACAATAAAAATGCCGCATTAACTAAGGGATATTACAGCGGTTTTCGCGCGTCAATTGTGGCGGTTTCCGAAAAATCGTCGCAATACGTTTGTGGCAGATGAAATTACAGAATTTTCTCAAGCCGACGTTAAAGCTCTTTGCGGCGGTTTCAAACCGCCACAATACGTAAAAATAACCGCCGCAATAACCCCATTTTTTTGTGGAAAAATACGTTTAAGTTTGTCCTGATTATTGGTCCTCTCATCTGTTAGCTCAGTCCATTAAAATTTGAGTTGATATCTAACCTAAATTGATCCACGAGAAATCTTGTTAAAATATTTTTAAAAAGATACTCTCTCCGTTTTAATTTGTTTAACATATTTTGATTTGGCATGGAGTTTAAGAAAAATAAAGAAGACTTTTGAATCTTATAGTCTCAAATTAAAGATATGTCAAATGTACCAAAATACCATTTAATCTTATGGTCTTAAACATATCACGTGAAAAGTTGAAATTAAAAGTTACTAGAAAAGTAAAGGGTTATTCTTTCTGAGACGGACTAAAAAGGAAAGTAGCTCAAAAAAAATTAAAATGGGAGAATATTTTTTTAATTTGATATATTATATATAGCCATAATAAAAAAAAAGTAATAGTATTAGGTACGAAAATATTATAAAAGAACAAATAAAATAATTAAAACTTAGTAAAAATTGAGAGAAATGAGTTTTGATTCTTTTTTTAGCCAATTTCAGCCCAACTAACTTTTAGACGGTTCAATAACACACTCATTTAGTATCTCAACCCATTGATCCACCCATTTTCTATCTCTACCGATGTATACTGGTCGAAAAAAATAATCAATCTTACCAGCAAGAGCAGCTTGTACAGGTTCCCCGCGAGAGTTTTTAACTTGAAGAGTCAGCATCATCAGTGGATACTTGTTATTATTCAAGCTGTTGAAATCTTGAATGGCCATCTCCATTGCCACTTTCTCTTCTTTACCAATTCGAGTGTTTAAATCCACAATGGCTCCTACACTTAATTGACCTTTTGCTATTATTATTACTGAATTTGACAAGGCTAAAGCAAAGAGTATGAAGAAGTAAAGGGGATGAACACCCATGTTTGTAGAGCGAGAGGGCATAACAAGAGCTGTCCAAGGCATATATATATATATATATATATATATAGATATAGGTAGGGGTGTACAAAATCGAATTGAAAAACGAATCAAACCACAAATCGAGTCAAATCGAAAAAAAAACCTAATTAGTGGTTTGATTTGACTTGGTTTGATATTGAAAAAAAAAACGACTATAATTGGTTTGGTTTGATTTTAACTAAAAATGTCAAACCAAACCGAACCAACCTGATATTACTTGTATACCATTTTTAAAAATATTTTATACATAAGCAAGGTTGGTTATGCGACTCACATAGTAAAATTTCTCTAGGAATGACAATAATATTACATATCTATTCTTTAATTTTACATAAATGCATAAATTAATTTTATTTTTCTGTTTAATATTTAGTCATCTGATTAATACTTATTAAACTTATTTTAGCATGACTTAATACTTTAAAATTATGATTATTTTTATTATGACTTATTAATATGCAATATTTATTCTTTGTGATTTTATTATTTTTTTGGTTGAATATTTTATCGTCATCACTCATTTTTTTTGTATTATCTTTTTAAGAAATATCTTAGATAGTTGTATCTTGCTATGACTAAAAAAATATTTAAAGCACAAGTTAATTATATATTTGTATAAAAACTTTACCAAAAAAAACTCGAAACCCCCAAGATTGGAAAATTCGACTTTTATTAATTTGATTTGATTTATAAATTTAAAACCCGATACTAATGATTAGATTTGGTATTTAAAAAATTCAAACCAACCCGATCCATATATGCCCCTAGATATAAGTATTCAAGTTGAGTTAGTTTAGTGTAAACACCCGAGATAAATAAGACTATATACCAATTCAAATTCTATTCACTGACAATGACAAAGATAATACACAATTAGATCACTTGTAAAGTAATAACATGTAAATCACTTGAAAATTTATAGTAAAAATCAGTACCCCTCCATTTCAATTTATGTGTCTTTATTTTTCTTTTAGTATGTTTAATTCAAAAAATATATTATTTTCTATGTAAATAATTTCTTAATTTCAACATCTCACTTGACATGTTTAAAATCACAATATTCAAAAAAAAGTTGATACAATAAATATATTATTAATTTAACTCGACAAGATTCAAAAGTCTTAACTCTATTACTTCTTAATTAAAATTCATCTCAAGACAAAATAAAATGGAAAAAATAATACCTAGACGGCTATCACAGATTAAAATTTACTACGGAGTACTATTTTAGAAGTAAATAAAAAAGTCAACTAGTCAAGTGATGTCAGTAATTGCCAAGTGATTTACATGTAACTACATTTTTTTGGGGTACATACATACAATTCAGACTCTTACTTTTTGATGGGACAGAAGTGGCCTTATACCTACTTTCCATTGCAATATATTACGGAGTATACACTTATCATGTAATTTTCAAGTATATATATAAATTTTATTTTAATAAATTGAAGAATTTACAGAATTTATAATATATCAAAAAATGAATATTGTGATCTTACATTTCATTCCTATAAGGAATTGCCGGAGCATTCATTAATAAGGGAAATGAAAATATTGGGATTAAAAACATATATCAAATAAAAATATAGCATTATTTTTATAGAGATTAATAAAAGAGTAGGACATATAAATTAAAATGGTAGAATATGTTCTTTTATAAAGCTTATTAGGTAGGTGCCAAAATCTATGAAGACAACGACGTCCCTTTATTCCCCTTCTCTACAATAAATAAAATAATACATTTAGTGCAATATCGTGTTGATCACTCACAAGGTAAGGAAGAAAAATCAAACATTCTTGCCTTCTAACTGGAAATAGGAATGAAGTTTCCATTCAATTGAAAATTATTCAGAGTTGACACGACTTTAATTTGACGATTGCAAACTCTTCCAAAATTAATTTTCTATACAAATTAAAAAATTCTACGTTGATCCTTAAGGACTAATGTAACTAATGTATATATGCGTTGAAGACTTCGGGGGCAGCCGCCGGGGGATTCAAGAGTAGAAGTTTATGATTATTATAATAATTTGAACTTAATGTACAATAAAAGTTGTGTTGATTGTTTTATATTTATAAATATTTAGTAAAAATTTTAATACAAAAATAAGGTTTGAACAACGACTATTAGGTTCATGTGAAACAATTGCTTTAAGGATAGATCAGCCTCCTGCGGGCGGCGAATGCACCTCTTCGACTGCGTGTTTATTTCTAATCATCCAGTAATTTCTATGCTAAATACATATATTTATTTCTAACCCAATATATAAAGTTACTAAAACTAATTTAAGGAAATGATAAATCTAGACTCATAATTTTAAAAATACAATACATTAAATATTTAAAATATTTAAAGGTCAAACACATTAAATTTAAATTTAAATTTAGATTCGCTGATTGAAGTAAGCTCAAAACACCTATCCAGAAAAAAAAAAAAGAAGAAAAATCTAGGTATGTTATTCATATATTGACAACAGGGCTTTTGAAATTGTTTTGTGGACACAAAAGACTAACCCTTCATTATTATTCTAATAAAGTGATTCCATGACTTTGCGAGGTCTTGGATTTTCTTGGCTTGACTAGCTAGTTGGCATATAATATTATTCTTTGTCAAAATATTATCCATCAAGTCGTTGCAGAATACATAAACAAAAAAGTTGTAGCCGCCTTAAAAATAATAGGCAAATAGTCGGATCGAGTTGATGCTGATAGACAATTTGAATTTTATGCGATTGAATTCAAAATTTTACCTCCATCCCATTTGATTTATCGGTGTTGGATTTGTTTAATATTAATTTAATTTATAACACATGCAATATTTGAATCAAAGCTATTGAATCCAAACGAATTTGAACTAATGCACTAGATATGTCCCTGCCTATAGTATCCGGGATGTGATTGTATGGATGGAATTTCTTTCACTTAATCAGAGGATTCGAGCCCTAATACTGAAAATAAAAAAACCTCCATATAGTATAAATGTTTTCTCAATACCCTATGAAATATAAATACGGGTCAGTCGAAACAATAAATTCTAGATACTATATGGAAAAAAGTGGTACTCCAACTGTGTGTTCATTTGCATATTATGACTGCAAAAGGTTTCATAACTTCGCTTAATTCAAAGTCATACTTCTTTACTAACGTGTACTAGACTTAAAGTACGTAAAAGTGAGAGAAAAGAGCAGAGAAACTCGTAATGCATTAGTTATGGATAATACTCCCTCCTTCCTATATCTTAATTATTGTTCTAGCTTAGCTTTTTTCATGCTCATTAAATAAAAAAATAATAAATACAAAATATAGTCTATTAAGTTATCCTATTTAATAAAATTAAATTAATTTCTTCTTCTTAAATACTGTGTTATAATTGGAAACATTCAATTGTCAATTTTAATTTGAATCCCCAAAATAACAATTATTTTGGAATAATTTTCTTGAGTTAAAATGACTGTTAATTTGGAACAGAATGAGTATGCAATAGTTATTCATGAAAAGCTTATATACTCGCGCTCATGTTTCCATGTGATTTTACATAACTCATAAATTAAAGCAAGAGTATATTATTAATTATGATTAGGTAATAAAATAGGAGTTTAACTAGTATCCACTGACAGTGGATACTTATTTTTACACATTCAGATAATTCTAGCCTTACAATAGGTAAGATTTTCAATTATTTTTATATTTTAATATTTAAAAAATAAACAAAGAAAATAGTTATAACATTCCGGAATTCGAACCAGCCTTTAAACTCAGATTTCTGAAAATTCTGATGTTCCCAGGGATCACAAATAGGATCACGGGCCGTCGTTCAGGACCACGACCAGTGGTCTGATCCGTGGTTTGACCACCAGTTTTGCCTTCTCTAGGTCTACGGGTCACTTTACGACTGGTGGTTTAGAACCACGACCCGTTCTATGATTCGTAGTCCTGATCATCAGAGGACCCTCCATGAAGGGTCCCGGAAACCACGAGTCAGATGACGACCCGTCATCCTTCTTCACGGGCCGTCCTATCGTCCGTAATTTCTGAGGATCAGAGGATCCTCACTTTCCTAAGTTAAAAATAACGAGTCACAGGACTGCCCGTCGTTCTACTTCACGGACCGTCGAGTGACTCGTGGAATGGAAGTTCAACAGAGTTTCAAAAATAGTTTCAGTAACCACGGGTCAATTCCACGGGCCATTATTTCCATCTACGGTCTGTAGACCCATCCGTGATACCCGAAGTCGAGTCACTTCAATAGTTTTTCATGTTTATTTTCCTGGAGTATGTTTGTAATTACCCACCCTTTTAACTCCTAAGTGAGGTCGTTTTGGGCTATTCTAGGAGGGTTTTATCTCTAGTTATCCCAAGTCTTCTCTCAAACCCTCATTCAAGTTCTAAAAAGGGAAAAGAACTCCATCCTCTCAAGCTTCAAGCTTCAAGCTCCAAGCTCCAAGCTCCAAGCTCCAAGCTCCAAGCTAAGGATTCCACCTTCAAGTTTCCATCCCTTTCATCCTAGATTAAGAAAGCTTCAGTTCAGGTATGTGGGTATTCAATAAGGGATCCTTTAACCCTTATGCCCAAAACTCCCAAATTTTAAATGAATTTTCATGAATTATAAATTAGAGTTCTTACCCAATTCTCATGGGATTTTCTATAAATTATTTTCTCATGAATCTACTATGAAATCTAATACTAAATTGTATGGTTTTGCATGGGTTTTTACAAGTGAATCCCTATTTCATGAATTAAAGGCTAAGTATAACCAATTTTACATGCATGGATTTATTTAAGTAAATTGGCATATTTTATAGCATGACCTCATGAATTTCAAGAAATTGCATGCCTAGTTCCTATATTTTATGAAAGTGCATGTGATTATGAAATTGAACTAGTGTCATGCAAGTTTTCAAGTTATGAATCCTTATGAAAGACAAGACACCCGATGTGCCATCAATGCTCATGAATTATTTTTTAAAATAAGATTCGTGAGTAGTATGAAGATCCGGGTTATGAACATGTTTATGAACAAGATTGGACATCTAGATATGTCACATGTATGTGAGCCTTATGTTATAATTTGAGAGTAGTATTTAGCACCGAGCGATGAGGGTTCTAGATAACTCAAGTCCAAAACTACGTTTCCATCGTAGGTTGCCCTCCGTGGCTTATGACAGGATTCTTATGACACGATTCTAACCTTGGACGGTTAGGACAACCTTTTTCAGTGTGGGTGCATGACACTGGACTCTATGTAGCTCATCATGATTTATGTCAGTTAAGAGAAACTCCCGTATGAATGTTTTCAAGCTATGAAGTTTTATGATATTCTATTTTTAAGTTTGACTTCTATTTCATGTCTTGTGCTTAAATTACGATACTTATGAATTCTCTTATTATGCATGAACTCAGTTTTAAATATATTTTTAAGCAAGTTCTATCATATTGTTGCACAGACTCGCATACTCGGTACATCCTATAGTATTGACGCATATTTTGTGTTGCATCCTTTTACGATGCAGATTCAGGCTCCCATTCTCAGGTTTTAAACAGAAAAACCAAACCAAATCAAACTGAATTTTAATTTTGGATTAGTTTTTTGATTTTTTGGTTTAATTTCGGATTAAGAATTTAGTTTTTTTGATTTTTTAGTTTGGTTCGGATTTAGAAAAATAAAAATAAAAAAACCGAAAAAACCAATTTTTTTTTATATATATACACCCTAATATCCTAATACCCTAATAAACTTATAAAATGCAATAACTTAAATTATTAAGAGCCGCAGCCCACCGCCCCAAGTTATTAACTTTTACTATAACTCTAATTCTTAACCTAAACTGAAGCCGATAACTAATAAGTATTAACTTTAGTCTTTACTCTTTTGTCTTTTTTGCTTAGGGATAAATATTTTCAAGCTAGAATTAATTTCATTGAAACTTTTATTATAATTTAGTTTATATTTTATGTTTGGACACCTATTGATATGCTTTTAAGTATTGTATTTTAATATTTTATTCGTAACTTATATTATATAAGTATATTTAATTGATTCAATATTATTATTTTTTCTTATATATAATTTTTTAATTTTAAACATACAAATATAATTTTTATTATGTTATTAATTATTAACATACTCGAATAGCCAAACCAAAAAAAATCAAACTGAAAAGAGGAAAACCGAACCAAATCAAATTTATTTTGGCTCAGATTGGGTTGCACTTCTATAAAACCAAAAACCAAAATTGAATAATACAAAACCAAACTAAAAACCGAATGCACACCCCTAGCTAGCGGTCGCAAGCTATTCAGCACGTGTTGGTGAGTCTTCATCTTTCGAGGACTAGTTATGAGTCTAGTATTTTGATGTATTTTCTTGTATACTTAGAGTTAGCTGGGGTGTTGTCCCAGCAACTCATTATGATGGTTTAGAGGCTTTTCAGACATAGACAGTTATTCGGGATTCTTTATTTCAGATTGTAATTCTCCTAGACCTTGATCTATATAAAGTTGGTTGTCTATCTTATTATTTATGCTTCCGCTATGATCCTTATGTTTGTATAAGTTATTCCATGATCAAGGGTTAACTTGGGACCACTTGTGATCCCGGGTCCTGTGTTACGTCTAGGGGGTAGCCTCAGGGAGTGACAAACTTGGTATCAGAGCATCAGGTTCAAGAGTCTTAGGGTGTCTGAAAGCCACATCGAGTAGAGTCCCCTTCATGGGTGTGAAGCGCGCCACACTTATGAGGGTGAAGCTACAAGATGTTCTAGGAAAAACTTCACTTCTTTCATGATCAATATCGTGCGATATATTTTAACTCTATTACTTCTCTAATCCGATCTTTATGCATTTTGATTATGCCTCCTCACTATGCCATGCCTCACCGAGCCAATGCCCAAAATGCTAATCCTCTGATTCCAGACCACGAGGTCACTAATATGGAGTTCAAGACTGCCATTCAGATGTTGGCTCATGCTATGGCCAACCAGGCCAATCCCCCAACACCTGTTCCTGCTAACCCTCAAGATGAGGCAATTGCGACAAGAGTTTGAGACTTTATTCGCTTGAACCCACCTGAATTCTTGGGATCTAAGGTTGGTGAGGATTCGTAAAATTTTATGGATGAAGTGAAGAAGATTTTGGAGGTGATGAAAGTTATTGGTATGGATGGTGTTGAGCTAGCTTCCTATCAGCTCAAGGATGTAGCTCACATTTGGTATATGCAGTGGAAGGATGCTAGGGCTAGGGATGCAGTCCCTATGACTTGGGAGTGCTTTGAAGGAGCGTTTCTTGACCGGTTCTTACCTAGGGAGTTGAGGGAGGCTATGGCCGAAGAGTTCATTAATTTGTGGCAAAGATCTATGTGGGTTCAGGAGTATGGGTTGAGGTTCACCCAACTTTCTCTATATGCTCCTTCTATGGTGGCCGATCCGAGGGATTGGATAAGCAAGTTCATTTATGAGGTGTCAGACTTGGTGAAAAAGGAGTGCAGGTCTACTATACTTTTGGGAGACATGGATATCTCTAGGCTTATGATTCATTCCCATCAAATTGGGGGCGATAAGTTGAAGGATATGGCAAGGGAGAACAAGAGGTCTAGATTGGAGAGTTCAGGTTTTAGCCATTAGAGGTTCGGAGGTGGACATCGTTCTTTATTTCAAAAGAGGTCATTAAGATCCGTGCCTTCATCAGCTAGTGCTCCTACTCAGGCCCCAGGCCTAGGTATGATCAGTTGGGTAGATGAGCAGGTTCACAGTCTCAAGGGAGTGTTGCAAAAGGGCCTTCCTACCCTGTTTGCAACAAGTGTGGGAAGAATCACCCGAGAGAGTGTCGCTATGGAACAAGTGGATGCTTTGGGTGTGTACATGTTGGAAACATGATTAAGGATTGCCCTTCAGCCAAGAAGGTACATGGAGGTGGCAGGACTCAGTCTACTTCAGTAGCCCCAGTGGGTTGCCCATCCCATCAGGGTGTTGCTTCTAGTTCGGGTGATGGTCAGCGCCAGAACCGTGTCTATGCTATGTTATCTTGCCAGGATTAGGAGAGTTCCCCAAATGTTGTTACTGGTATGTTGCAAGTCTTTTCTTTTGATGTTTACTCTTTACTAGACCCCATAGCCTCCTTGTCATTTGGAACCCCTTATGTTGCTTGCAAATTCGAAGTTAGTCCTGAACAAATCTTAGAACCCTTTTGTGTTTCTACTCCCGTTAGTGAGTCAGTCCTAGCCAAGAGAATTTACAAAAATTGTCCTATCTCAGTCCTTTATAGAGTCACTTCAGCCGATCTAGTATAGTTGGAGATGATTGATTATGATATTATTCTTGGTATGGATTGGTTGCATGTATGTTATGCCTCGGTTGATTGTCGTACCCGAGTAGTCAGTTTCAAATTTCCAAATGAACCTATCTTAGAGTGGTAGGGTAGTCCTCCATCTTCAAAGGGTCATTTCATATCTTACCTCAAGGCTAGAAAGATGATTTCTAAGGGTTATTTCTATCATATAGTTTGAGTTTTGAACACGGAGTCCGAAACCCCATCTCTCCAATCAGTTCCTGTTGTAAATAATTTCCTGAAGTATTGCCCAAGGATTTGTTCGGAGTCCCTCCCGAGCAGGAGATTGACTTTGGGATAGACCTTCTCCCAGATACGCAACCTATCTCTATTCCTTCTTACATGATGGATCTAGCGGAGCTTAAGGAATTGAAAGATCAGTTGAAAGACTTTCTTGATAAGGGTTTTATCAGGCCCAATATCTCTCCATGGGGTGCTCTGTCCCATTCGTGCGAAAGAAGGATGGTTCTTTCAGAATGTGTATTGACTACCGTCAATTGAACAAGCTCACAATCAACAATAAGTATCCTATTCCTAGGATTGATGACCTATTCGATCAGCTTAAGGGTGCCAACTATTTCTCCAAAATTGACCTTAAATACGGTTATCATCAACTCCGTGTTTGAGAGTGTGACATTCCAAAGATAGCCTTCAGGATTCGGTATGGTCATTATGAATTTGTGGTTATGTCTTTTAGACTAACGAATGCTCCTGCAGCCTTTATGGATTTGATGAACCGGGTGTTCAAATAGTATTTGGATATATTTGTGATTGTTTTCACTGATGATATTCTTATCTACTCTCGGAGTGAGAACGAGCATGCGAAACATTTGAGAGTTGTGTTGCAAACTCTCAAGGATCGCCAATTATTTGCTAAGTTCATTAAGGGTCTGTTTGGAAAGCCACCTGGTAATTAGAATTGGTGTAATTACTAGGGTAGTAATTACCTGCCTAGTAATTACACAACCTAGTAATTACAACGACCTGTTTGGTTGCCACAATGTAATTACAGTGTAATTACAAGTGTACTGTTTGGTTGCACAAGTGTAATCACATGGTTATATTAAAATTTTAAAATAAAAGCTAATTATCAAAACTAAAAATTTATACTAAACAAATAAGGGCCTTTATAAATGATATTAAATTAAATATTTAAGATATATATATATATATATATATATATATATATATATATATATATATATATATATATATTGTCTTTTAAAATATATTAATTAATAAACATATATTCTTAACTAATAATATTATAAAAAAATTATTGATTTATATTTTTTAAATTAGTATATTTTAATTCAATTAATCATAAAAACTTAAAGTAAAATGCATGTTTAGCAAAAAGATTAATATTATAAATATAATGTCATAAAATTATTTAAACATTTGACAAAAAGATAATCTATCAGTTCTAACTAAAAAATGAATAGCTTGCAATGTGAAATATCAAGTCAATACTAGTAAAACAAATAAACTGGAACTGAAATATAACATAAGTTTAAAATTCAAAACAAAAAAGTTAACATAATACTCTTATGTCAAATTTCAATATAACGTATCTAAATATGATTCAAAAGAAAAGGAAAACCTAAGTATATAACCTTATTCAACAATGAATTCTACTTTAATTAAAAAATTAGAATACTAACTAAATTATGCTAAATGAAAAAATTAAACATAAAATAAATATAAATAGATAATACGAACAATTACATGAAATCACAAGAAGTAAAGGTTTGTAAATGAGAAGGAAATTAAATATAAATAATATAAAATAAAAATTATATTTTTTAAAATTATTAGAATAACAAAAATAAAAAAGAATTTAAAATAATAGAAATAAAAAATAAATTAAAACGAAAAAATAAAATAGAAATAAAAGAACGAAATTAGAAAGTAATCAACTTGTAATTACACCATGTAATTACCAGCAATTACACCCAATTACCTGCTGACCAAGTAATTATCTGGCCAACCAAACATGTCAAACTGTGTAATTACACCCAATTACACCAAATCCAATTACCAGGTGGCTTTCCAAACAGGCCCTAATAGAAAAGCAAATGTAGTCCAATTTTCAGACCTTTCATCTTCAAAAGTCTTATAAAGATCTGACTGATCACATTAATTAATATTTGAGTAAACTTCACAAGAACTAAAGAAAAGAGAAAGAAGAAAAAGTTTACTCAAATGGATCTTATAAATGTTACACTTCAATGCATGCATTTTCTTGCTTGGTAATTCTTTCTTCTTCCTCGTTTACTAACTTTTTTGTATTTTTTAACTTTGTCTCTAGACTTTATCAATCTTATTTATGTATTTATAATAAGAAGAAATTTGTAATTAACAAGTTAAAATACATTGATAATGTAAACTGTCAGTACTACATTTTGCATGTATTTGGATTGAATATTTTCAAAATGATTAGTAATTTTTTTCCCGACTGTTTCTTGCAGGCCAATGCTTGCTATAGGATACCCCATGTAAGACTGGCAATACTTTATTACCCCAAATTGTTTTCTCTTTTTCTTCTCGATATCTATCCTACTCTACTAATTTTAATTTGCACAGACACCAATAAATAATTTAAAGAGAACTTAGATATGTGCTCATTTTGGTAATGTTTAACAAAAAAAATTCTGGTACTATTGCAGGTATGTGTCTATCAGAACGATTGAGACTGGCTCAATGTATGACAAGAGAAAAGTTGCCACTTATTGGATTATCTTTTCATTTGTTCATCTGTTGGAGCATGTTCTCGAGAATCTTCTTGATTGGTAAGTTGGTAACATAAGAAGAGCTTTAACCTCTATGTACTGATAGTGTAATATTCTTTGGTAATACATGTTATCTCACATGAAAAGGTAATTAAAAGTACTACCTAGTCATATTTAAGTTGAATTAGGAGCTAAAAAATGCAGATAACCTTTTGCAACGAGTTAGATTCACTAATTGTACAAAAACCTGTTTACAATGTTCGTCGCTACAAGTTAAATCCTTTAAACAAAGGGTAGAAGCATTTCGGGTCTGTTTGGAAAGTTATTTAGTAATTACACAACCTAGTTATGAATGTGCTTTTCCTATAGTAATTTTCGAGTGTGCTTTAGCTATAGTGCACTCATTTAAGTTACTGTTGTACAATTGGCGTGTATCAATTTGTTATGCATGCCCTTTTTGACATTACTATTTTTAGTTGGTTGAACATAATAATCTTATTCTGTTGCATATAGTGATCTTGGTTATCTACTAATTTTGCAGGGTACCTGTGTGGTCATATTTAAGATTAATTTTCATCTGTTGGTTGGTGATACCTCAGTTAAATGGGGCCCTTTATTTATACCAAAATCTTATTCACCCATATTTGCAATTCAAACTGCCCTATGCTGTCTCTCAGTTTTATGCCACTTGTTTTGAGTGGTTTAAAAAACTAAAGGAGTCATCTCTTAATCAAGAGACCTTTCTGGCCGTGGCAGAGAGTGATCTTGAAGAAAAGGGATCTGAATCTCTGGCAAAACTTATTAAAAACAAGGTAGGTCAGTTGTTTAATGTTGGAATATTTACTTATTCGTGTATTTCGATTACCAACAAACCTACCTCAGTTTTTAGGCTATTAGACCCCCCTGTGAACTATGTTCTTTAATTTGTGAAATTCAAATTCTCCCTTTGTATGGTATAATTATCATTTGGCCTATATGCACAGCCCAAATGCAATGAGGGTGGCCAGATTTTGGGAGGGCACGAAGTGATGGAGTGCACAGCAAAATGTGATGCAACTAAATCAAACCAGGTTATGTTTACAAGCTTGATATTCCTTTTTTTCTTTAAATCAAGAAAAAATTTGCCGTTCATAAATCAAGAAAAAGTAATCAGCACTTATACATGGTGATTAACATGTCCCCCCTATATGGTTTTTATTGCAGGTTGGGAGTATAGATGAAAATGTACTCCAGATTGAGAAGCAAACAAGTTCAGCAATACTCCCAGAGATTTCTTTTGTACAGAAATTCCAGGATAAGTGGACTTGTGTTATTTGTCAGGTGACAACCAGGTCTGAGCTGACACTACAATTCCATCTTCGTGGGAAAAGACACAGGGCTGAGTCCAAGCTATGGTGTAATTTCTGTAACTTGAGAGTATCTGGTGAGATTGACATGATTTCACATCTCAAGGGGAAGAGGCACTTGGCAAAGCTGCAAGAAACTTTTGCCAATGCTGGAGCTTCTTAGGTTGCTGATGGTTTATGTTTAAAAGTGGCATATGAACTTGGTGTAGTGTGATATTTTAGGCCATCAGTGTAATATAACCTGCTATAGCAGGTTATTTCCTTATTTTCAGCGTTACCGTAGCAAAGTAAGTTTGCTATGAGAACCTGATGGTATAAAAGATTACCTATTGTCATATGCCGTCTTAACAGGGTTGTGGAAGAACAATATTCACTGTCACTTTATCGAAGTTAATTTTACTTAATTCAGCCCTTTGTGTTTCCTATTTCTGTTTTTATTATAGTATCAACATTTCTGCTTAATGAACAGAAACGTTGTAGAGGGTCGTACTACAGCTATGCTGAAAACTGTTGATGTGCTACTAGTTCTAAAATCTCAAAACACCTACCTGTAAACTGTATTCCATTATTTACAGGCCTATAACGGTTGTCGAGACAGTGAAAGCTTCTTAATTCAGATTCATGTTTTCATTTCTGTTTTATTATTGAGAATCTTTTTCCTTTAATTATACCAATGAGAAGGGTCAGCAGGATCCAATAAAACCAGAGGGAAGTTGGGGGAAATAAAATCTGGTATAAAAGTGACACCAGGAGGCAACATCGAAACGGCCAATGGACAATTTGTGAAAATGTTCTTTTATTGCACTCTTATGAGGGTATTCTGAAGTTCATCAAACATACTCTATGACTTCTGAGAAGTTGGCATTGCTAGAGAGACACCAGAGCTACCTGACAAATCCTTCCATTGCTGTGTTACTGTCTTGAATTGCGTGTAAAACTGAACTCCAGCTTTGCCTACAATAAATCCCAAACAATTAAATGAAAACCCAGTACCATTCATTCCCTAAAGGCTAGAATGGATATCATTGTTCCTTACCATAGAAATTGAGGTCACCAGCGAAGGAAGCCTTGGATCCGGTAAAGGAGAAGAATGGCAACGGAACTGGGATAGGAACATTGATGCCAATCTTGTAGAGGAAGCAGAAACAAGAAGCAAGAATTTTATCAGGAAACAGGAACTTCAAAACTATAAGACAGATGTATTGTTTTATGGTATTAGGCAACAGCTGAAATGGGATGCCAAATGATACATACAAGAAACTGATAGACGGAAACAGTTGAGCACAATTCTCTATTCCCAGTGATTTATTTTTGAGACATTACTAACAAGATTCAAACAAACACTTCTATAAGAGGCAATAAAACCATTATATATCTTACAAGAAAAACTTTTGACACACATTTTCAGAATATCCTCCATGAACTCATGATTTTAAGTAAGGATTTAGCACCATTGTGTTTTTCTCCAAACGTTACCAAGTTCATGCAGCAACATTTCATACCTGGCCTGCCTCGATATCTGTTTGGAACTTCCTCGCTGCTACACCAGATGTAGTAAAGATAGCAGCACCATTACCATACCTGCAAAAGCAGGATGACATTAGTATAGGACATTAACGCTCTTCAAAGAAAAATGAGTTTGAGTTTGAGTTTGAGGGTGGGGATGGAAAGAAAAAAGAACAGGGTACATGGATTACTTATTCTGGTTAACAATGTTAACGGCCTCGTCCAAGCTGTTGGCCTGAGAGCATCAAAATGACAATTCTAGCTTAGTATATCACTTGATAGGTATATAGGTGAGGCTACATGGTGGAATGGTTAACTAACCTGCATGCAAATAAGAACTGGGCCAAAGATCTCCTCCTGTAAAAAGCACATATTATGTATAGTTAATATGCCATAATGTGAAATTCAACGGGGAGATTGGAGAATGTAGGACGACTACCTTGTAACATTCCATATCAGGAGTGACACCAGACAAGATAGTGGGACCAACAAAATTGCCTTTTTCATATCCCGGGACCTATTGGGCATCAGGGTGAAACAAGTTAAACTTACCAGCTCTCATTTTATAATAAAGAACAGAAACCGCTACTCAATGCAAGAGATTATGCTTTAATATAAGTCGCTATTTGATGTCAGAGATCATGTAATTAGTCCCCTGGCCACCCAACCCAAGAAAAACTATGATCACTCTATTTATTCCTTGTTGAGTTTGACCATCATGTTCTGAATGGAACTTGTTACAGAGTGACTTTGTAGGTTGGTAATATGGTTTCCCTTAAATCCTTTTTCCTTTTTTTTCTTTTCTGACATCTGACCCTTTTTTTTCTAGATAGGTAGTATTTCTTTTTCCATACGTTATATAGGGGAAAAAGGGACTGTACTCAATATTTAGCTTAAATGCAGTGTAATGCTAAATCTATCTATCATATCGACTTTGTCATGTTGATCATCTCTGGAGACAATAGTATAATACCATCCCCCTTGCTTTGCCTTATGAATTTGGACATATTTATGACCCAACTGCGTCTTATGCAAGTAAATCCAAAGTAGGGCACTGAAATAAGATCAATTCTGCCGAACAAAATGTAAGGCACCGAAATAGCATCATCACAACACCCAAGGGAGTGGCTTAGTGGTCATTACTAAGTTACTCGGACTCTTCACTTTCGGTGCCGCACCCGTGTCGACACGACATGGGTGTGGGTGTGGGTGTGGGATCCGTACCCAATCTGGTTCAACCGATTTGGGGTGCTTTGACCAAAATCGATAGGGAAGTCCAGACAGATTTAATGATTTCTGTAATCAAAACAAAAGTTAAGGTGAAATTGAAGAAAATGGAATACCTTATATATAGAAATTTCTATGTGACTGCTCTTCCTTTTATCTCCTTTCAGGATTCTCCTCTTGATTAATATTTTTCTCCTCAAGTTTTCCACATAATATCTCATTATTTAGGTTCTATAACTCTATTTTAGATATTTGAATTATTTTAGCCGAATCTCCGCACCCGTATCCATATCCCCAAATCTTAAAATTGAGATCATGAAGGATCCGACCTCTAGAACTGCACCCGTATCGGACACCCGCACCCGAGTCCGAGCAACTTAAGTGGTCAATGAAGTGGGTTGAGCACCATGAGGTCTCAGGTTCAACTTCCAGTAGAGACAAAAACACTAGGTGATTTCCTCCCATCTGTTCTTGGTGGACAGAGTTACGTGGTACCTGTTGCTGGTGGGAGGTAGCAGGTATCGCGTGGAATTAGTCAAGCTGCGGGCAACCTGGCCTGAGCACCATGCTTGATCAATTTTATTTTTTTTTAAAAAAGATAGCATCATCACATGGCCGTCGTGTAACTCCTCAAGAATTATGTCATTCGCCTAGGATCGATTTTGCCAAACATTACTCAGTTTGATTGGCAAGAAGCTCCTCTACTTCTAAAATTATGATGATTATCTCAATATCGAACTCCAGAAACCTTTGAACTAATAGCTGAAACTAAGCGAATACAAGTCTACGACAAAACGTCTAATACATTTATTTCAGATATTCATTTCTCTTGCTTTAAAACATTTTTAGTCATCTTCTAAGCTATGTGTCATCATTTCCTAGAGCTTCTTTATCATTGATCAACTCACCCCTTCGCTCGCATCTATATGAAAAAGAACATCTCATTGGAAATTTGGGTGCTATCAGAAACAAAAATTAGAAGATGAACGGATATAACTAGATACCACAATATTTCTTCCATCAAGCAATAATTTGGCTCCACTATCAACGCCGCTTTGAACCAATCGACATACTCGTTCTTTAGCCTGTGGTATCAAAAAAAGGATAAAGCAGAAAAAGGTTGGTCTAGAATCATAAACATGGAAATTTGAATACAGCAGCAGTCATTGAGTAACTTGTTTGTGCAAGGTTGACTCATGTACCCACCTGCTTGCTAATTACTGGACCAAGGTCTGCATCAGGTTCTGTTCCAGCACTGACCTTCAGGGTTTTAGCACGTTCCAACAGTTTTTCTTCCCTGAAAGATTAATGTAATGTCATGCATCTAAGGTGTCAATAGTAAACTAAAAGATATAAGTAAAGTGGAGTAAGAATAAGCAAGGTGAAATGTGTTACCAAGGTTTTGAGTCCCCAACAAAAATCACTGTGCTCAATGCCATGCATCTTTGTCCTGCTGCACCAAAACCAGCTGCCACTAAAGCATTTACCGTGGAATCTATGTTTGCATCAGGTATGACGACACCATGGTTTTTGGCTCCCATATTGGACTGACGGCATTTGCAGTTGGTTAGCCATGTATTTAACCTCAATACTAACAATGATGTCAAACATGCTCGCCCCATCGGCAAATACAGGTGAGAGGAGCGTTGGTAATATTGCACTAACCTGAACACGTTTTCCTTTAGCTGATGCTCTAGCATATATATGCATACCAGCCTGAGGGGTAATAGTAAAACAAGGAATGCTCAATATATCACATGGATAACAAGATGATTCAAAATAGATTAGAAATCTATTGACAACCGATTTCATTTTAAAAAGAAACCAAGAGTTGATATATTAAACTTCAGTATATGCTTCACCATCCACCCTGCCTTTGTGATGTGTCAAAACCTTATTGATGGCAAACGGGTGAAAGTTATAAGAGGCAAAGACAAATGGGAGAAACTTGACCACTCGAATATAAAGCATAAAATCTAAGATTACGACAACTACCAAAATATTTAGCGTAAAAACAAACATAAAATTCCAATAAGTGAATCTTTATTGACAAAATATGGAGAACCCAGATTTCCCCCCCTATCTTTGATAAGACAATAATTTCATTGGATTGCTGGGAAAATTCAAGGTATACAGGTGCTATTCAAAAGTAGAGTACCTACACAAAAATGAGGTTCTCTACAAATGCCCCCCAATTATCTATACCGCATTTAAGTTCAAGGCAAGCTTGTCAATGCTTTCATACTAGACTATCTTAAAATGCCGAGATGGTTATCTGCAATTAAAATTCTAAATCACTAACAATTTCACTTGTGAGGTCCAGCAACATTCACAACTGTAACAACACCTTTCTGGATAGAGATTTAACTAAGATCTCCAAAACCAGAAAACACAAGTAGCTCCAGATCATTACTTAAAAAAAATACTAAGAAGACAAGTCCTCCCCCCCCCCCCCCCCCCCCAAAAAAAAAAGAAAAGAAGGGCAAAACAGAAGCAAAAACAAAAAGAAGAAGAAAGGAAATGCCACAGATAATTATAACAAACCAGTTTTTGATCCATCACTAGACAACATAACCAAACCAAGCTACAGAAGTCAGAAGATAAAAACTTGTGAATTAGAGATTGTTTTGGTCTTGAGAACACTGTACTACTTAATGTCCTCTATCTATAACTATGCATAAAGTACTTGAGAATTGTGGCTTTAAGTGTCAAGAAATCAATGCAGTACTCACTGGATTTGAGCCAACAAATGATATGGCTCTGATATCGTCATCATCACATATAGCATTAACTATGTCCTGCAAGATAGAGGTATCATCAATATCCATACATGCGCCATTCAAACCCATACAAATATCTCTACTACTAATTCCAATAAAGCCATGTTCTTAAAAGGGTATGGATGGGATGGGATGTGGCCAAGAAAATGCCTTCCAAGGAAGCATCAATATACTTTTTTATGTAGTGGGATAAAATGGATATTCACTACATAGTTTTACTAAATCCTACGGTGTTGCTTGAAATATAGAATGAGAAGGCCAGACAGAATCTATACATTTATTGGACTAAAATAAAGGGGCACAAAACACATCACTAGGAATTATAGGAAAAGACATACATGAGTTCCATGAACAATATTTAGAACACCATCAGGCAAACCAGCCTCCATTGCCAACTCTGCCAACATCATGGAAGCCCCTGAAACCAAATGATGAAACAAAATAAGTCAAATTCAGAAGACAGCATAAATGATACTCCTTTTATAAGTTATAAACTCTTTGCTTTACGCAACTGGTACATGTACCTCTTCCCCTAAATGTTGCAACATCCTATGCTACAATAATTGAAAAATATGGAAACAGCTACCTGGGTCCTTCTCTGAAGGCTTAAGAATGAAGGTGTTACCACAAGTGGCCGCAACAGGAAACATCTGCACCACATTCACATAAACTATATAAAGATGCTCATACTTTCTGAAACTTAAATAAGCTTAACCCCCTTCCCATGTCCCGCCAAAAAAAAACATAAAGCTTGCCTGTAGAAAGGGAGAAAGATAACATAAAAAGGTAGTTTATACGAAACAGCCCATAAAGCTGGCCATCTGATGACTAACAATAGCTTCATACTAATCACAGTACAAAAGCTTTCTTGATCACATAGTGTTGTTATGTGAAAATGAGAATGATTCCTCGAGCAAGGTAGAAGTCAAGGATAAGACAAACCAAATTCGAACAGAAATGAAACCGTAAAGAGATTTGAGAAATGCACTTAAAATGTATGGAAACTATGAAAGGAGAGAAAAAAATAGGAACATGCTTACCCATAAGGGAATCATTGCAGGGAAGTTGAACGGACAAATCCCGGCACAAACACCCAGAGGTTCCCTTAGGCTATAGGTATCAATTCCATTGGATACATTAGACACATACTCGCCCATCTGCAAAGTTGCCATTCCACATGCATGCTCCACCACCTCTTCACAAAACAGAAAACAGAAATTCAAGTTCACAGTCATCAAACAGAAGATGTTTCCCTATGCCCAAGTGAGTGAAGAACGAACCGAGACCGCGGAACACATCGCCTTGTGCATCTTTCAGTGTTTTTCCCTGTTCTGTAGTCACATTCAAGGCAAGCTTATCCTAGAACAGACATAGGATAAATGAAGTGAACGTCACAAGCAAAGAAATGCAGAAAGATACACGGGAATTCGACAAAAACAAACCATGTTCTTCCTAATAAGCTCTTGGAATTTGAGCATGACCCGTTGTCTTGTGGTTATGGGTGTGTTTTTCCATGACGGGAACGCCTCCTTGGCTGCAGAAACGGCAGATTTGAACTCCTCATTTGTGGTTAAAGGTATCTGAGAAACCACCTCTTGGGTTGCCTATGATCAAAACTCAAGCAATTATAAACTTCCCCTAACTGGAATCAAAGAAAACTATGCACCCAAAAGTATTAGCATTTCATGTAAAGATTGCAACTTTAACACAAGCAACTTACTGGGTTTATAACATCAATGAATTCTGATGATTGTGAATCTACAAAGCTGCCTCCAATTAGATTTGGAACTCTCTGATAAAAAAAAATCAAGAAAACTTTTAGCCCAAATTAAAACACAGTTTCATAAGAAAAACTTGGGAAGATCAAAAGCTGGCTTTTCTATTGAACAAAGATATCATTACACCAAGCAATCATATCTAATTAATAGAAAAAATGTAGAACAAACTAAAAGATGGGTACTGACTAGGGAAGTTCGATGCTTCCATGAAGATTCAGCAGCAACTGAGAACTGACAATTAGCGAGGGAAAAAACCCCAGGAGTCAAAGACCTTACTTTCCTCACTGTAACAAACAGAACCATTACAAGATTTATGTATTATTATCAATCGACAGAAAAGATTAATATGAAAAATAACAAGAAGGGTATGCTATAAATTGGGGAAACTTCACCTCTATGAACTGAAAACTGCATCATCGCTGCCGTTCTAAATATTTTGTTCAAGAAAATGGTATACACGAAATTCTACTTTCTACTATAACTTATAAGTCTTTATTGATAGCAGAAAGAAGGTGTTTTAGAGATTATCCGATTGATGATGAAGCTCGTCGTCAGTATATAATTATATTAATTAATGGAGTTTTTTGGTAGTAATAAATAATTTTAAGCTCTCCAGTTTGGGATGATCAGCCACGTCACTTGTCATACTGTTGTCGGGTGGGTATCTTTCCTTTTTTAAGATAGAAAATTAGACCTAAATTTTGTTTCTTCTTCCATAAAACTCGTATTTTTAGATAATAATAATAATAATAAATCATCCAATGAGATTAAAAAAAAAAAAAACAGATGATAGAATTCTCAGATCTTTATAACATTTATATTTTTACGTGTAAAAATTGGAACTTTGAGAGAAAAAGGTAATGGGTAGGATACCTTTGGGATGATAATAAGAAGAACGAGAACTATGAATTACAGTTGAAGAAGTGAAAGCCAAAGCCATTTCTCAAATGTAATTTTTTTTAATTTGGAGATTTTACAAACAAAAGAGAGAAATTTTAGAAAACAATAGTGTAATTAAAAGACAAATTCAGTTCTTATCTACTTTTAACAATTTAATTAAAAATTACATTAGAATTAAAACCAACTACTAATAAGTTTAAATAATATTTGAAATCAATATTAAATTTAAATGATACTTAACGAATAATGTCTTTTAAACATATTTTAGGAGTGTAAACCACACACATCAACAAAATATTGAGTCGGAGGAAGGAGGGGAAAGGCTTAATCCTTGAAAGTTATAATTCAAGAGAAAGAAAACAAGACATAGTTAAATATGAAACTTAAAAAGACGTAATAATTAAGAGAGATTTAGCCATTATCTCTTTAAAAATAAGGAAAGGATCTTTAAAGAAGAGATGATTTATATATAGTAGGATATTGCATATCTATCCCTTCGAGTTTGTGAGTAGTATTGTTTTGATTGCAGCTTTATTATAAATAAATTCTAAAAACCAGCCATGATTAGTGAAATTCACAACGGAACAGAAAATTTCTAAGTCATATAGAATATATATATTGAGTTAAAATAGGATGAATGAGATAGAAGTGTTACACGATAGGAGAATACCTAGCAAAATAAGATGCAAGTTTTGCAGAAATACAAACCCTTTAAAATGAATGCACAAACAACACTACGAGATATGTTAATATTAGAATAATTGCATCTGACCTAACGGGGTCAAGTTCAAAAATGGCTTTAAAATGCGTTGGCCTTGATATTTTGTGCAGGTAGCCCATATACATGAAAAAAATAAAACAATGCGTTCGAGAGGATTAGAACATGATTACATAGACCTCAAAATACACTAGTATGTCTAACATCATGACGATTAAAGATGTTACAAAGGAGAAGAGATAGACATAAAATCACATGGCCTAAAGTGGAGAGAAATTTCTAGTCATTTCATCTGTATATTATTGAGAGAACCATTCGATAGTTAACGATGAAGTGAAAAAACTTCAGTCAGTTAAATCAACCTGATCTTCATGTGATCCTCGTAACTTTTTGGACCAAAGAAAAGCCAGAAAAGTCCGTCAGATCAGAGATGCTTCATCACCACTCTGGTAATCAATAGATAGTAATGATGCTCCATCGCCACTCTGATAACCAAAAGTTTGCAGCCCCTGAGATAGTCCATCATTACTTTGAGGGTAGTTTGACGTTAATGTTGGCGGTCCTCCTTCACTACTGGGGAATTCCTTCCATTGCTGAGTCACTGTCTTTACTTGGGTGTAAAAGTGTACACCAGCTTTGCCTGCATAGCCCGCAGCTCAAATTTAGATAATTAAGATACAGGACAAATTCGTAGATAATAGGAACAAAGGCATATGTTCCGAGTATGTTTACCATTGGCATTGAGATCCCCAACAAAAGACAACTCTGAGCCTACGAGAGAGAAGAGGGGCAAAGGAGCAGGAACAGCAGTATTTATGCAAACCTGAGTCCATCAATATGCGAAAAATTGTTAGATTTTCCGACAAGTTCCCCAGTTTCTCCATTTATTATTATGATTTTTTCATAGTGGTGATTTCTAGGCTAATTTGTGGGCACCTTGACTATCCACTTGAATACCTGCTAGCTTCCGCCATCACATGTACCATGTGAATTCCTCGGTGTACAAGTGAGAGTTAATATAGGCTTTTCTCACTCAAGTGAGAATTAATTTTTTTCATAATCCTGAATTTTCCTCATTCATTCTCTTTCATAAAGACACATACACTCAATAAAAAATTATCAAAATTATCCCACCTAGTTGTACTGCTATTGCCGGTATCTCACCTCCGGGAAGTATTCCTTAGTATCCTTCTTGATTAACCAGGAACTGTGAATAACAAGATAAAAGTGTAAAAGAGATGTCCTACCTGCCTTGTTTCAATCTCAATCTGGAATTTCCTTGCGAGTGCCCCGGAGCCCGTGAAGATAGATGTTCCATAGCAATATTTTCTTCATAAAAGCAGTGTAAAAGATAAGATCAAGATAAAACAAAAAACTTCACAGATTTTATAAAGTAATGGAGAAATACTTATTTTGGTTCACAAAGTTAATGGCCTCATCTATGCTACTAGCCTGCAATTAAAAACGACCAAGAGGTGAAAGTTTCAGTGATATTTCACAAAAAGTGCACCAAAAGAACAGGGGTCCAGAACCTTAGAAACATAGGACAAACCTGCACACAAAGAAGAACAGGACCTAGTATTTCCTCCTGCACACAAAAGGAACAATAGCACTTAGGAATAAAGTTTTTCCATGCATGCATCAAAATACTCCAGGAATTAGATCGAAAACTAGATACTACCTTGAAACATTCAATGTCTTCTTTGATATCAGATAATATTGTGGGACCAATGAAGTTGCCCAACTCGTATTCGGAAACCTATTTGTCATCCACAAATGTTTAAGAGAGAGGAAAGCAGCTTTGGTACCTTTAAGTTACAAAGACGAACTCCATATTAGACCACATTCCTTCTCCTATGTCTAAAAGTTTCTCAAAGAAAATGAAATTATTGCCACGGAGACTGACATCCAAAAGAATAATCTAATGGTGGAAAGTCTGCAACACTACCTATTTTATCTTTTCTTGCAGAAAGATGACCAAGGAATCAAACTAATATGTCTGGTCAGTCAGGAAAAAAACTATAATAAGAATCATATAGATTTTGCCAATTTAAGGAAGTTAATTTGGAGAAATGAAATATGACCTCAATTAAAGAAATAAGATTACGAGGAAATGATACCTTCTATTCTTCTTTTTGAACATTTAATACCTTCTATTCTTCTTTAGGCCTCTTATCAGTGGAGACAAGAAACATGACTCTGTTTGACTTCCTATTGCAATCAGTTCTATTTGTTATGTCTTCAGAAGAACTATTGCAACTTAGCGCATATGCAAGTATAACTCACGAGGTAGGACTATCAGGACAATACAGTATACAATACATCTATTACAATACCAATCGTCACATTCATCAAGTTCAATAGTTTCTTTTGACACGTCTTTCAAGTTCAATATTTTTCAATCATCTCAGGTCTCTTTTCACCCAGGGTCCTTTTATTTATGGGAAGGCAGGAGCTTATCTCCATCAAACAATTCCTGAAGTATAAAAATCGAAAAACACAAAACAGCAAAGAAGTGAAATTACCGTAGTCTGTCTCCCATCAAGAACTAGTTTAGCTCCACTATCAACAATTGCTTGGATTAGCTTGGATATCCGTTCCTTGACCTATGGATGCCACACCAAATAATCAGATAAATGAATCCAAGAAGGAGAACTAAAAGTAGCACTAGCATTCATCAAAGTACTGAAGTTACTCGATAAAAAGCAACAACTGCAGGGTAATTTTGCAGTACAAACTGAAAATACTCCAGTACCAACTGCAAATTTCCTACCGGAGTAGAAATTAGAGTCAACGTATGCACCTGTTTGCTGATTACTGGTCCGAGGTCTGCACCAGGTTCAGTTCCAGCATTTATTTTGAGTACCTTTGCACGTTCTGCTAATTTATCTTCCCTGTCAGGAATAATTAAGAAACTCAGCATATAAATACAGCTAACATGCACTTATCAAATAACTGAGAAGCAACAGCAAGATGAAATGCAATCTTGCACAGGCGAAGGCTTTTTGAAAAAGTCTTTTTTGTCTTGTAAATGCATTTTTTTCTATTTAGAGAGAGCATGAGTCTCTGAAGTAAAGATTGGAGCAGTAAAAAAGTACAAGATCAACTTGAACTTGGAAAGGGATATACAAGTCCACCACTAAAATGTGAAAAGACCTTGTCTTGAACCTTACTAAACTAAAAAAATTTACTAAACTTAAGCTCATCTGTTCATTTTTCATTTGATGGGTTAAACTCATCTGTTCGTTTTTTGCATTTAACGGGAAAGGAAGAGTGAACCAAGCTATAAACCAACTCCTCAAACTATAAGCAACGACCTTCCTTTTTTTCCTTTGATAACGGTGGCATCCGCGCTTACTCAACTATTCCACTGGATACCTGGTGCCTTCCACTAGCACTTAACTTTGTCCACCAAGGCTTAGGCATATGGGAAGATATCACCAAGCGTTTTATTGTCTAAATTGGGATTTGAACCATAGTCTCCAGGATTTGCCCTTTACTTCGTTGACTTAGGCCACACCCTTCGATGCTAGCAATGTCCTTCCTCTCAATACATAACAGAAAGGTGTTATTCTTGGAACAGACTAATAAGGACAGAGTAACACATAAACTGGAACAAAGGGTGTATTTGCTAATGAAATTTGACTGAACTCTATCAAAGAACGTTTGAATTTACAAAAACTCACAATCAGTTGCTTAAATCTTAAGCAATGAATGGAGTGCTAAATCTTTCTTTAGCTTTAATAAGTCAAAAGACCTCCCATCAAGGAAGTCTTAAAATTCTAAATTTGTTACTCCTCCAACTGTGATCTCATCCACTTGTCTGAAGTTAAAGTAGCATGTAAGTTTGTCTACTATGAAAGTGCTTTAACTTGAAGTGTTAGAGACAGACCTTAATTTTGAGTTTATATACCTAAGAGATTTACAAGCATGTTAACTTGAGCAATTTTGGATGGTTTTTATCCTTCCGGTGCATAGCATTTGACTTCCTGGACTTGGGGGGAGTTTTCTTTACAGAAAGAGAAGAATGAACTTTTATTAAGTGACAATCTTTTTGACATCAAGAATTATCAGCGTAGAATATAAAATGCCTCAGCAACAAACAAGAGACAAACTGGACTTTAAGGAAAAAGAAAAGCAGAAAAGAGAGTTGATCAGATGAAAAACTGGAGAATTAAGATGAGTACCATGAAATTGAGCCTCCAACAAAGACCACAGTGTTAATTGTCGTGCACCGTTGCCCTGCTGCACCAAAACCAGCAGCAACTAGAGCATTCAAAGTAGCTTCAACATTTGCATCAGGCATGACAACTGCATAATTCTTGGCTCCCATATTGGCCTGAGGAGAAAAGTTAAAAATGTGAGCTCGCAACAATTGGATTATGTTGCATGGACACGTTTTACCAGTATGTTTGAATATGGGTATGTACAAGTATCGTACACACGGTTATTTTTTCCTTTTTCTGAATATCCAGTACATTTTAAAGGTCCACATAAAGTAAGCAGCTACTTAGAGAAAGAAACTCTCCTCTCTCAATACTTTGTCAGCCAAATCAAGTCCTCAGCAGTACTCCCTGTGATCAACAGATACTTCTAGAGAAAATCTGGAGTGATCTGATCGTGCTGAGCAATGCAAGTTAGTCTATGGCGAAGAGAAAAGATATACGACACTTCCATTACTAGATTGCACGGATATGAAACCGGTTAGATCCTACAGAGAGGTAGCTACCTGCCTGGCCCTATTCTTAGAAGGGATACAGGCCTAGTGTGTGGACTTGTTCAGGAAGAAGGTGACTTCTGTGGAGATTATTTTGACTTTTGTGCATAACAGATACGTCTAGTATGAAATTGGAAGTGAGAAACAAAGTCAATGTTCTGATCATGTTGTTGTTGAAGATGGAAGCTTCTGTTACGAATTCTGAATTTTGTTGGAGACAGAGATAATGTTTGATTTCATAGCCTAGCACCACCAGAAAGTTGAAGGAGATGATGAAAGAGATGGAAGAGAAAAGCAGTTATGGAAGACTGATCCTTCTGTATTTTTTGGATTTTGTGGAGGGAAAAACACACAGAACTCTTGAACAAATAGAGAAATTTGTGTAGAGAGTTGGTTAGACTTTTGGGGAGGCTTGATGTATACGCTAACATCCCACAAACAGAGGAAGCTTACGCCGGATGAAAGTGTAGGGTGAGGGAAGCCACTTAAAACACTTCTGCAAAGATAACACCATCTGGATGTAGTGCAAAAAGAATTCTTCTGACTCATCAAATTAAAAGAAAAAAAAAATCAGCAGAAGCCACAACCATGTTACATCTATTCACATGGTACATCAAGACAAATGAAGGATCCATGAAGCAATCATAACAAGCAAGAGTATCTACATTTATCTTAGCACATTTACTGTTGTTCGCAAATGGTCTGCCACGCATATACAGTTGAGCCTTGAATTGTGAGAAAATAAAGAATATGTTACTGACAGGATAAAGAAGATGCAAATCATTAAATAAGTGGAATGCAATCAGAGGGGAAGGGTACGAAGGCTGTAGAGTTTCACAATAAATAAAAGCATATAGCTGTAATCATACCACTTACCACTATAAGTAAAATACTGGCTCTCAAGCAACAGGGAGGTTTGAAAAACCAAACACATACTTAACTATAGACTTAATTTTCCCTAGTTGCTTACCATATCTTCCCACCATACTTGGTGTTGCAGTCCCGTCTTATTTTATTTTTTTCCTTTTTGATTTGGGTAATTGGGTTATTTTTCCTTTTTTCATTCTTAGAGGATACTTATAATTAAACAGTGCAAATCAGCCTTACAATAAGATCCTGCAACTTGTCATTTTCTTTCTGTTTTGTTTCCAGTTGGGGATGGGAGGAGTATCACAGTATCGAAGCATGGATCTGTAGCTTATATATGCTTGCTATGGTTGGTTACCTTTAATGACTAAATTTTTCCTAGAGAATATTTTTATGATTTACTCCCTCCCAAACTTTCTCAGCTTATCCTCTCTTTGTTTTTGACAAGTTAGTAAGTTGATAGGTTATTTTCGATACTCTCTATCAAAAGTTAAGTCATTATACTTGAGGCAGAATTAGAGTGACCAAAAGGAACTAATACAAGGTTATGCAAGGGTCATAGATCCAAAGAATGAAACACTGCATCTATACATCATTACCTCGAGGAATGTTTTAACCCCGGAGGGGTTACAAAAAAATGCAACAATATTCAGACCATTAAAGGTGGTTACCCAAGGGTCAAACTTACAGCATCAGAACCAACAAAAGACACAACTTCAATATTGTCATCATCACAGATAGCATTGACAATGTCCTGCACCAACAAAGTATCATGTATATCAAAAACATGGTGCCAAGAATAAATTCTATAATGACAGAAGATGGCAAACATTTTTGTATGAGGTCCAACAGAGCTTCCAAAATTTGGAGAACTGGTTTATCAGCAAATCAAACAATTCAATGCATGCAAGTGAAGATCGAGAACCAGTCCAAATAACAATCAGATATGTGTTATTGACCTCAAATTAAGGAAGTTAATGAGCAAAATGGTGATTGCTAATCATCGAAAATGGAGCTTACGTTGGTGCCATGAATAATATTTAAGACACCATTAGGCAAACCGGCTTCCATTACTAACTCTGCTATTATCATGCAAGCCCCTGAAAGAAAAGAAGGTAAATTCATAAGTATTGAATACATTAATCAGAACCTTCTGTGAGGTATATTATCCAGATACGCAGAAAGAGGAGCAATTAAACATTTAATAAATAATACAAGCATGGGTGAAATATTATATCCTCCTTCCCAAAAAATGACATACTTTTTTTTGTTGAAGTAAGATGTCATTAATATAAAGGCAACTGGAAGTTGCCTAGTTACAAAAGCAAAAGCCATAAGGCTTTTGAAGCAAAAAACATGTTAGCCTCCATTACAAAAAAGCTATACTAGTACCATGGTCCATGGAGCTAACAAAGTCCAAAAATGACATACTACATTTCTTCTATTCGAAAAGTTAGTCCTCTTTCCTAAACTATTACTCCATATGTTCCATTTAACATGGCACTCTTTTCTCATTTCTTTGTTCCCCCAAAAAATGGCACATTCCCATAAACAATTTAAATTTAAAAATTTTCATTTTACCCTTTATACATGCATTTATGGCCACAGAAATGTCATAGCATGTTTAAGATCACAAGTTTGGTAAGTCTTTCTTTCGTTCTTTAATTTCGCGTCTAGTCAAACATCGTCGTATAATGGGGAAAAGCTAAAAAGTTCTCAGTTCCTCAATTAGTTCAAAACTTAATATTGTATTAGTAAAGGGGTAAACTACATGTGTATTATTCACTCCCTCCTCATGTGGCAAACTACATGACCAGTACAGTTGGCTCTGAAAATTTTCATTAGCTTATGACATACTAGTCATTACAGCATCCATATAGCTTCATTCTTTCATTCTTATGGGTGAGAAGAAAACTACTGGCTCATTATAAGCAGTTGATGACCATACTACTCTCTTCTGAAAAGGATATATGCGACATGAAAATGGTTACAGGTGGTTACTTATGCAATATAACCATAATAAAGCCATAACACAATCAATGGAAATGAATGCAGACTCCTGTAAGTAATTACAGTAAAACTAACCTCCTTCGGAACTATTCACCCTTAAATTTTCATCTAAAACAACCAATTACCTGGAGCTTTCTCAGATGGCTTTAGAATGAATGTATTGCCACATGAAATCGCAGCTGCAAAGATCTGCAAAAGAACTCACCATCAAAGTCATCAGTTAGTTAACAATACTGTCTTACCACTTGCCAGATGGCCCAAACCTTGAAAGTTGAGAGAGAAGAAACAAATTAAGTGGTTTTAAAAAAATGTGCAGTTAACCTAAGCTTCTTTTAAACAAACATCTGCTAGACTTCTCTAAGGGCTAATCGATTATAAACAAGCCAACCTTCCTAACATCTTCAATAATCCCCAAAGGATCATCCAAGAGACATTAGTAGATCCCGAGGAAAAGACATCGAAGCAGGTGTGAGGCTTACCCACAATGGAATCATAGCGGGGAAGGTGAACGTGCATATTCCTGCACAAACTCCAAGAGGCTCTCTGATACTGAAAGTATCGATTCCATTTGACATGTTTGAAGCAAACTCCCCTGTCAGCAGCAGTGCCCCACCACAAGCAAACTCCACTATCTCTGGAAAAGCAAATCCATGCCACTTTAACTTGCGAAGGACAGAGGCGAGGCATATAAAACACAAGCTCTCACAGATTAGCAAGGTTAAAAATAATAAATAACTAGTACATTAAGGATTGCAAGGTTATCCTCTCAATTTGGGCAGCCGATGAAAATTGTACAAAATTTTAGATAATTGGGCAACAAAATTAGTAATACATTTTCGCTCAGACTCATTGAACAACTTCCCCACCAGAAAATGTAAAAGAAGGCCTTCTAATATGCGATTTACAAAATGTTGCTTTATGATAAGAAAAGATTTACTAATAAACTCATTCAGACAGCACGAATTCAAATTCCAAAGGAATGGAGAAGAGAGTCTCACTCTCAATACGAAAAACAATAAGGTACTCACCTAACCCACGTTGCACTTCGCTGTAAGCATCCTTCAAAGTCTTGCCCTGCTCAGTAGCTATGGCGAAAGCAATCTTATCCTAGATGACAATTGTGACCACTTCTATAAGAAAACACCAATATGTTTACCATATAAGAATGACTGAAATCGCAAGATACCAACAATATCTCTCTGGATAAGTTCTTGAAGCTTGAACATGATCCGCTGACGGGTCGCAACTGGTGTGTGCCGCCACAATGGGAAAGCTCTTTTAGCTGCAAATACAGCAGCCTTAAATTCTTCACCCATACTTAAAGGAACTTGTGAGATGACTTGTTGTGTTGCCTATCATTAGATTTTAGTCATAAAAAGCCAGCTAAAAGTATTCCACCAAAGAAAATTGTGCTCCGTATTTGTACGCTGCACTTACAGGGTTTACTACATCAACCGATGTAGATGATTGCGAGTCAACAAATCTACCACCAACAAGATTAGGGTTCCTCTGCAAGAAAAGTTTGGACAAAAAACATCCATTAAACTCAAAGATTGGAACACTTACGATGCCTGCATCCCAGAGATAAAAGAGAAGGATTATACACCAATTTTTGCTCCCACTGAAACAAAAAATAATTTAGGATACGGAAAGAAGGATATTAAAAAGTGTAAGGCAAAAGCCCTGTAAGCTAAAAGAAAATTTATCGTTTTCCCTAATACAGAATGATATTGGCTCATGCTATCCTTATCAAAAGGAGAAATCATTTGTTGCATCAGAAGCAGTATCCTGGAGCGCATCCTTCACTTTGAAGATGAACAAGCAAACTGGAAGTCCTGACTTCTGTAGAGTTGAACAGAGTTAGAAAAAGAAAAAGGGCATAAGGAGGATACAGCCCAGTCATGGAGTGATTTCAGCATAAAGTTGAAATCAATATGATCATTGCGACATTCACAGATGTAAGCCAAGGAGAAAGAATCTGAAAACAATACAGACTGCATCTTAAAGTGCCCCGTAAAATGAATTTGGAAATTTCAGAGGCATCCAAAGCTACTTTCACATATGCTTAGCGTGTTTGTCTAAATGAACTGGAGATTAAGAAAGACCCAGTAAAAATTGCCTTCACTACTAAATCCTTAAAAAAGATTCTTCTAAATCCCACAACTTTCTTCGCCAAAAAGAATAAATAATATAGATCTCCAGTAATTCTTAGTAATCCAACCAAACAACAACAACAACAACATACCCAGTGATCCAACCAAAAACAATTTTACTCAGAATTCAATATAACAAAAAGCTGAGAATGAAAAGGCAGATTCAGATACTAGAAAGTTAGAGAAACAAGCAGACACAGCAAAACATATGAAGAATTTTGGTGGCACATCTACTGAACAAATTTCACGTTTACACTCCTCCCTTAATCACTCACCAAAAAAACTTGTTACACGTTTCTTTTCACTTCACGCACAAGTGCATTCGCATTTTGGAACTGTTTAAAACAAAGCTATTACTGCATAACTAATGGGAGTACTTTAAGTAGGCTAAGTGACCAGAACCCAAAGAAATTTCCTACATGTTAGATAAGATAATCATTTCCCTATCAAGGCTAATGCACTAGAAAGCATCTAGCAAAAACAAGTGACTAGAGACTACTTTACTCTTTAGTACTTTCCATTGATTAGGAGGAAGTTGGAAGTTATAAAAAAAAATCTTCTCGAGGGATATACTTATTAGCTTAAAAGGAATAAATTTCGTCAAAACATCTCTCTCTTGAGAATAAGAAGAGGAAAAGAAAAGAAAAATAAGAGAAAGCAGTTACTTTGGAATATGGTTGATTAGATTCAAGTAACCTTACCAGAGGATAGCGTCTCCTCCAAGAATGCTCAGCGGTCATTGCAGGCTGACTGTTCCCTTCTAAAGATGCACAAGGCCTCAATGTTTTGAATCTCCTCACTAAAGCAACACCAGACGATAATTCAGTATAAGAAAAATATCAAGTCAAAACATACCAGTAGCTATATCAGATTTCAACTGAAGGAGTAGAAGATTCTTAAAACAACCTGTTGAAATTTACATATCCCATAGAACTTGAGAAAACAGGCAATAAACTTTTTAGCCATCAGTAATTTTCATGCATCAAGAGCAGTCCCACTCAATGGCTACAAAATGATAGTGGTACTAGCACGTAGAATTCACATCGAACCACTTAAGGTGTGCAAAGAATGACTAATGGTATCCAAGTTAGCACGTCCTGATAAAGTTGATACTCAAGCAAACAGTGAACTCATGGTATCCAAGTTAGCACGTCCTGATAAAGTTGATACTCAAGCAAACAGTCAACTCATTGATCCAGGAATTCTAGCATGATGTGGTACTAGACTCAATACACATTCCACCTATGCACAAGAAAGCTCATTCCTCTTCTTCTTTTTTTTGTAATAGGTAGAGATGATATGTCTTTATGACTATTATTATTCTAGTTAACAAATTAAAAGATTCATAAGATGTATCACAAACTCACTTTTTTTCCAGGAAGAAAACAAAAATCAGAAGTGAATTTGATGTTATTGAACTAGTACACTAAAGTCTGACATAGAATATTCATCAAGAACTAATAAGAAGTGAATTTCACATCCATGAAATAAAAGAAGATCTAAACAATTTAACGGCAAAAAGGAGATCCAGGGAGCTGATGTGACAAATTTTGAACATCAATGAAATTATGACTCTAACAGGGATCTAATACCGATAGCATGCCATATTAATTCCTGGAATAATTTATGACGTCAATCTGCAGACTCAGTTGGTTAACGCTCATTCCCAGTGAAAACCATCTCCCCGTCTAAAGGCAGCTGAAGGTGGGTTTTAAATCATAATATCTGCATAAAAGAAGCTGACAGTGCAGTTGAATAAATTACAAGAGATGGGGGCTGGTGTCAAAAACTAGATGAACTCGCAATGGCCTACATTGACAAGAAAAAAGAATTAGATTCCATGGAAAAGCAGCTCGCCATCTCAATACAGCTGCAAGGTGGGTTATACACTATGTTTCTCGGACTCTTCGAAAATATCGCCAGGTGTTTGTCAGATCATACAATAGTTATGCATTTTTGGAGGATCCGATACGGGTGCGGCAACATTTTTAAAGGATCCAAGCAACATAGGTTATAAATTATATGGTAGGAGGGACCAAATCACATGGTTAACCAAAAGCATGAAGTATCTCATTCTATACCTTCCGTTTTTGATTAAAGTTAGCTGACAGTTTTAGTTGAATAAGTTATAAAAGGGACAAGTGTCCTAAATTAGATAAATAGGCAATGATTTACCATAGCCTAAGAAGCTGATTTTTTTTCTGATAAGGTAAAATTTTATATAAGCATCAAGCATCAAAAATATGCTTTCGTGTACAATGGAGTACTTTAAAAGAAGATCTTACAAGTTGTGTAACTAAGCAGCTGATTTTGTACTTATTATTTTTTCCATTTTGCATGGAGCGGTCTATTGTAGGTGGCCAAGCACAATATTCTCAGCCTTCTGGTGTCAATCTCAACCCCTCATGAGGAAAATTTGTTTATACTAGTAAATGCAAAGAAGTTGCAGTACAAGAAGTTATAATTGGAGAAGAACTTCAGCCTTTTGCCACAAGTCATATGGACCAGAGCACCAGTACATCCTGTGCCCATTCAGGAGAACATAAAAGATAAGATACCTGTTAAGTGTCAGAAACAGCCTCTCTACCTCACGCCTGAGGTAGAGGTAAGGTCCGCGTACACTCTACCCTCCCCATACCCCACTTTGGGGACTATACTGGGTATGTTGTTGTTGTTGAAGTGATTGTGATATTTGAAGTTCCAAGTAAATGATGAAAAATATATACCAAGGCATGCAAAATAAAACAAGCAGGATTTAACAAGAAAAGACGGATACTTATAATCATCTAAAAACGAAATACGCTCCCCAATAGTAAGAATTAACAATAGAACTAGATTATAAGAGATAAACAAAGTAACACCAAATGATAAGGATGGTAAAGAAGCTCAACCATTAAGATTCCCATGTCGTAGCTTAGCTTTAATGTTGTAAACATGCTTTGGTGTCGACAAAAGATCTGGATTGATCTGCCTCAGCCTCTTCAAAATCTGGCGTGGCTTTAAACCAGAATCTGTCATCTCTTTAATTAACATTACTTCATTCTCTGAGAAGCGTTGAGCAGAGGGATGCTCCGAGATGTCCTTTAAGGCTTCATGATTGTGTGATCCGTTTTTTACCGTAAGAATCCACAAGCCATCCTCCTTCTTACCCACAAGCTCAAAAGGACAATTTGTTAGCCGAGATTCCATCTTCCTTTTTCGAGAATGTCCACTAGATGTCTCATCGACAGGCTTACGCCTATTCCTGTAAACACCTCCTCTGTCACAGCCAAGTACTACCACTTTGTCTTTCTTAGACTGTTTGATGATAACAACATATCCCTGGGATATTGCCAACTCCCCAACATGTTGAATGAGTTCTTCACGATCAATAAAACTCCCTGGTGGAGGTGGTAACATCTGTGGGTTTTCATTTGAATCCATGAAAGCATTTTCCATGATTGACAAGTATCAGTAAAAGACCTGCATATGCAATAAAAAATTACAGCAAGTAGCACCATGAAGCTAATGATATTGACCAGTAACATTTTCTTTATAAGGTAAAGAATATTGACCAAGAACTCCAATGGGTACAATTTCACAGCAACATAAATAATACAGGCAAAGTTTATCAAATTGTTTAGCACAGTATCGCCTCTCAAAATTTATACCAACCTTCCAGATAAATAGTAAAGAACGTGATCAAGAAGAGAAACCAAAAGTACCATTTTCAATGATTGTATCAGAAACAAACTTCAAATTGTCGATTAGAGGGAAAAATAGTAGAGCACGACCAAAGTTTGATTGAAACATATTTAGAAAGTGTTGAGGCATTTAACTGTCACATACTTATAGGGCTCAGAAATATGGTAGAAAAAAAAAATCACCATACAGGATAATTCACGACTAACAATATAAGGCACTCACTCTTTTCTTTCTTTCAGATCCATTGCTAATACCAAGTAATTTCTTTTTCAAGGCATTTTCCCTAAAATTAGAGGATCTCTAAATCTAACACGTATCTGTATGTATATATACGAGTCTCTAATCAAATTCAAAAGATCCTAACAAATGTTGGACCCAATATAAGTATAACAACCCAACTAGTAGGTATAGCAAGCCTAATCTGCATCGATTTGAGAGCTTGTAGGTCTTATAAGACAACTTTTTTCCGATCTACCTCATCTCGTTTTATAAAATCTAATCATTATATTGTCGCACCTATGGCTCGGTGCAACTGAAGGTCTTTGGATGACATGGTCAAACCATCTCAGATGACCTTCTCTCAATTATCCTCTATGTGTGCCATTTACCACTCTGTCAAACATGGTTATTTCTAATCTTGTCCAATATCTTATAAAATTACATCCATCTTAGCATCATCTTGTAGATATGTTAATATGGAAGTTAGCATGAATACAGCAGATAGAGAAGTGGAATGAACTTCTTTTTTTTTTTTTGATAAGGTAATGATCTTCATCTACTGCTCTTCCTAGAAAAGACTGCAAGGGCCACAACTATTTGACACTATCTTGGCACAAATTAGTAAAATTCCTGTTGATAAATTAAAAAACTAAAATAAAGAACGTGGTGACCATCGCCTATTATAGAGACAACTACATGATTTTGTATCTCTCCCCACAAGTTCAGATGAAAACATGCTTTCTTATAACTCTACACCGAGGAGTCTCATCTCCCGTGCAAAGCACCATAACCATATATTCTTAAGTCTGAATTGACCCTGCACCCTTTCAAGGAATCTCCAAATGCACATTGCCATTCTCTTTTTCTTAAAAATCAAATTAGCAACAACTATAAGGCAATTACCATAACTGGCCATATGCAGCCATTGACTAAAGACTACAGAATATGCATTGACTAAAGTAATTGCGACTAAACCATAAGGCATACTACTAGAGCTAGAGGTGCTAGTCACTGTTTGTTGATACCAATTGCCCCTCCTTCCGCTCCACTCAAATACAATATATAGGACCAAACAGCAGAACAAAGTATAGCCTGCACAACACTTCGAATTAATCTTAAAAAAAATTAATCAAAGAATACAAATTCTTGAATTCAATCTCACACACTTAACTCCATCTTGAGAAAATCAAACCGAAACAAGTAAAAGGGAATCGATTCATCAAAAATAGACTAACTAAAAGGATGCAGAAAATTTATGTACACATTCAGAGTGTATTCTTGGAGTTGGCAATTTTCTATATCATTCTTGAAATAGAAAAATTCATATAAGTGTCTAATGATCATCGGTGTTTACCGGCGACGGCAACGGAATACGGATGCGTTAGGGTTCCGATACCAGTAAGCAAGTGTGGTGATTATCCGTTGAGTTTTTTGACCGGTTGACTTACTTAAAGAACATTTAAAGAAAGAAAAAAAAAAAGGAGGAGCCTTAATCACCCACAACAGGTCTTCTTGTTCAATATTGGCTTGTTTCTTCTACAGAGAAGGTCTCCCCAATTTCCACTTTTAGTGGCAGCAAGCTTTTTTTTTCTCCCAAAAAAATCAAGAATTCCCAACTTCCCCAAACGTAGGTTTCTTGACTGTCTTTTCTACCGTGTATAATGTATTTATATTATACTCCTATGATGTCCGTTTGATTGTATTTGTATGTTTATTTACTTTTAGTCTATGTTGTATTTATATTATACTCCTATGATGTCCGTTTAATGTGTGTCCATTTAATTACTCCCTTACCTTTTTATAGGAGAAAATAAGTAGTTTTGGGAACAACAAAAACCTCTTCTTCTTCTTTTTTTCCGAAGCTAAAGATAGTATTTCCTCGTTTTATTTTCTTGGCTTTTGTACTAAATTTAGATGTTTTATTTTACTTTTAAATTTTAACAAATCAAGATAATTTTGTTATTATTTTTTTCTCATATTATTCTTTATATTAAATAATTTTATAAAATAATTATCAAATTTAGAGCTCCAAAACATCATCAAAGGTCAATTTATAAAAACAAACATTGTATTTAAACTAACAATACAATAGGTAACAACCATCCAAACACACTGTAATGGATGTGCTAGATTAACATGAGTGGAATAATATGAAACAGAGGGAGTAGTTTTTTTTTCCAATTTATTTTTTTTAAAAAAACCAATTTTGAGAAAATACACTTAGAATAATTTTTAAAAAAATTGGTTAAACATTAATTACTGTTCAATTATTTTTTTAAATGATTAGTCAAACACAAACTGTTTTCACCAAAAAGTATCTTTTTTTTAAAAAAAAAAATCAAATAAATTATTTTTAGAAGTTTGATCGATATACTATAATAATATATAGAATTTCTTTACTTAGAAGTTTAACCAAACAGATTAAAAAGAATTATTTTGAGCATCATTTTCACAAATGAATCTTATAATGTACGAATTTGAACTTAATCGGTATAAGCATGAAACAAAAAAGAGGGACATTTTCAAAAATAAATCTTATAATGCGCGAATTTAAATTTAATTAGATATCTAATATGAAGGGAGAAAAAAAGGGACAATAAATTGATTCCCAAAACAAGAGTATTTAAAAGCGTGGCAAAATGTGGAGTGTGGATTGGTCAGAATTCTGATTATCTTCTACAGCCTCACCCACTGCTACTCAAAATCTTGAAAGCTTGGATCTTTATCTGTTTACGAAACAAGAAAAAGCTACCCTTTTCTTCCACCATGAGAATTCTTCAGGCTTCCACTTTCTACAGTGTCGGTTTTGGCATTCCATCCCTTTCTTCTACTCCCCCTAAGTCTTCTTCTCAGCGCCATGTCACCATACCCACAGGTACTAGAAATTTCAAATTTGAAGCTTCATTTTTGTTGTATTGTCTTGCATCTTTATTTTCGATGAGTCCATTAAGCGATTAACTGGCAGAGCTCACTCCAACCTCCTTTTCTAACTAGAGTTGCTTTGCATATGCTCAGAATCATCTTGGCAATGCCACAAGAAGTGATTCTTGGAAATCTGAAATATCATTAGGAATGTAATTGGGGAAGGGGTTGGAAGTCTGAAGAAGGTTGGGCAGGGAGGTGTTTCCCTCACCGACTAATCGTTTGGATGATTTGGTAGACAGTTGATAGAAATTTTAATGGAGTTTCTGTGCTTTCCCATTTTCAGAATATTGACTGTTTATTCATGGAAGAAAAGGATATCCCAAGTTGTATGTTTGTATGATTTTTTGAGAGACTACATTATGGTATAGAACCTAAAGTTATATACTCTTTGTATACAGGGCTCTCCTCTTTTTTGTAAACGACGTTTTATCTAATCATGAAAAGAAATCTCTTAATGTAGTGTAATAACAACTTAGTTTGTGTCTTGGCTATGAGCTGATAAGCTCCTTAAAGCATTCGAAGCAGAAGATCTCATCTCACGAAATTCTTTTATGGATGGAACTTCTATTTAGACATAAAAAGAGATTGTGCTTCATCTCATAAGTGACACACTAATTGACAGGTTGCTTTCTGCTTACCGCGATTATGAAGACTCAAAAACTGACTCCTAGGATGCCTACTGGAGTTTTTTTATTTTTTTCGTAACTAGCTGATTTGATTACCAAAAGTGAAACTTTGTACAGCAGATGAATAAGGATAAACTGTTGGACAACCATCCCCACAGCTATCCAAGTCTTGGAGTCTTAGTAGCTAACAAACAAACAAATAACTAGTAACTCAGAAGGCACATATAAACTATGCTGGATAGAACTTAGTCGGGTTTTTTTTTTATACGCTGGAAAATACACTATTATTTTAATTCCGAAGTTGCTGAGTTCTTTATGAAGACAAAGTTGCTAATTTTTAATACTTGTTAATGTAATCCAACTAGGAGCTTATGCTTCTGACCTTGAAATTCCATTGACTGTATGGGAAATTTTTGGATAACAAGCACGGCTGCTAATATTTGGTGTCTAGATTTTAATTCATTGGAGAGTCAGTCTGTAATCTAATTACTAAAGAACAGCTTTGAGAGCGTCCAATACTAGAAAGCTGGGATTGGCATTTCTTCCTTCCCTGTTCTTCTGGGGTTCTGTGGTAGGGTATCTGCTTAGTTTGAGGTATCGCCCACAACCCTCAAGGTTCAAACTTTACATCTCCCATTGATACTAATGTAAGTGATAGGGCTGTGTTTGCTGATTAGAATTGGCTTCTATTATGGATCTTCAATTAAAGATTTTCGAGCCCCAAATACACGATTTCTTGATGTCCATTATTAGGTCCAACTTTGTTTTTGGTTCTTGGATGCACGAGTTATAATCAAATATCTTTTGATAAAACTTCTTCTCATATTGCCTAACAATTTTAGGGGAAGCATTGGCCAAATCTGTTCCAATAGCAAGAAAGTTCTCGGTGCAGCATTCTTTGAAGAAGGGAGATATGGAGAAAGAAGGAAATTCAGTTATTCTTGAGGTTTCTCCCATGTTTCCTTTTCGTTTTTGATATCAGCTATCAATTGATACAATATTATGATTAGAAGTAATAGTAGATCACATTTTGCAGCTGTCAATTTAAAGTAATTAATTGTTTTTGACTTTTCAAAGCCATCATATGACTAGGGTAATAGCTGTCTTAATATGTTCTTTACTGTTTTAAACAAAAAATTTAAAAAGTGAATTATAAAATTTTGTATTTGAAGCGTATTCATCACTGCTTGTGTGCTAATGTGCTCTACACTATAATTGTCAAAGCTCTGTGGTGGTTGATTCATTTTCTCCACCCTGCCTTAATACATGAATGATCTCAGTTTACACAAATTATGACACCACGTGTTTCATAGTCTGTCACTATACATTTTCTGGTAGACCATTGGTTATTTTCTGAAATAAGTAATTATTGCACAGTTTCTCACTAGAATTTTCCGATATATAATCAGAAAAAGGATTTTGCAGTTCCAAGGAGAAAGGCCATGGCCCTGATATTCTCCAGTTTTGTGCTCTCAAATTATGAATTACCCAAAGTTGCATATGCTCAATCTGTTGAATTCAGGGAACATATTGATACCTTTGACGGCTATTCGTTTATGTATCCTCGAAACTGGATTCAAGTGCGTGGTGCTGGTGCTGACATATTTTTCAGGGATCCTCTTGTTTTAGATGAAAATCTCTCAGTGGAGATATCATCTCCTTCATCCTCTAAGTACAAAAGTGTAAAAGATTTGGGTCCACCAGAAGAAGCTGGAAAGGGAGTCCTTAGACAGTATTTGACTGAATTTATGTCCACTAGACTTGGTGTCAGACGCGAATCAAGTGTTCTTTCTACTTCATCAAGGGTAGCTGATGATGGGAAGCTGTATTATGATGTTGAGGTAATATGTTTGCATTTTGCTAGTTATGAATGGTCTAGGGACCTTTTGGTTTTCTTAGTATATAATGTTGTTCGTACTTTGTTAGTGTGTTTAACATTGGTGGAGGATATGAGCTGTTTCCTTTTATGGTTTTGGGTGATCCTCACTTGATGAGCTAGCTTTAAGGTTGACTGTTGAGTTAGACGCAAGCAAGGTCTATCACTTTTTCATGGTATCAAAGCCAGACTTATCCCTGTTCTTAGTTTACCCAATATTAGATCCCATATTATGTTGCTCAAGTTCCAACTTTCAGCCTTGGTCGTGGGAAGGGGTGTTAGAGTGTCCCACATTGGTTTAGTGGAATGAGTTGTTGTCTTTCTATACGGCCTTAGGCAATTCTGGCCGTTTTTGGGTTGTGTTAGGAAGGT